>PITA01016812.1:0-45301 GCA_004023965.1 Spilogale gracilis
AGAGAGAGAGAGAGAGAGATATTACAAGTAGGCAGAGAGGCAGGCAGAGAAAAAAGGGGAAGCAGGCTCTCTGCTGAGCAGAGAGCCCAATATGGGGCTCAATCTCTTGACCCTGAGATCATGACCTTAGCTGAAGGCAGAAGCTTACCCCTCAGAACCACCCAGGTGCCCACAAAATATCTTATTTCTGAAAGCAAAAATGAGATGACCAATTTGAGAGATATAAAGACATTTACAATAAAAGTTATATGTGATATAGATCCTGTCTAATGATCATATTCATAATATTATTATTCTTTCACATGGTGTAAAAGGATGTTAAAAATCAGCTTCTTGATGAATGTGTTTAATGATCACCTATGGTGAATTGAGAAATGTTTAAAATCAATGTTCTGTTCCTCATAAATTAAGCCCTTAGCCATCAGGATCTTATTTATTGTCTTGCAATGCAATTTGCCAAATGAACCTTAATGGCAAATTTATAGTATGTAAGCCAATATTTGAGGGTAGTTAGTATGTTATAGCTGTGGATTATAACAGGATTAAATACATTGGTTTCTTTTTCTAAAAAGTATTAGACATAATTCCAAGCATTTGTTTTCTACTTGCTGTTGTAGTATATATTTTCCTGTTGGAATCTACTTACTAGTTATTTCCCCCACTTAAACAAAAGGAAAATTGCTGTGGCTTGTTCACCTTTATATTTTAATATATCAATTCAGTGCATTAACCCACTAATAGTGTCTTTTCCCTCTATTAAACACTAAAGAATTGGGGGAAGAATCCTTAATATAATTCAGTCAAGAAGACTTAACATATTGATCTTCTATGTATTAAAGCCACAGTGTGATTTGTATATGTAGATTGATACCTTCCATTACAAATTCCTTCTATGAAGTACATATGTATAAAGATGTGTAAAATGTTAACAGAATACTACTGTTATAAGTCTATATTTTATATTGCTACAGTTTTTGTCTGTTGATGAATAGCTACTCAATGAAACAGAAATATAGCAAGACAGTCTCATAAATACAATATCTCCTGTACAGGAGATGTTGTGAGATTTATCTTTAAAAGCACTGTATGTTAGTACCAGTGATAAACAGTGACTTACCAGGAATAGGTATAGTTGGTTATATGCCAGTAGTATTTTTATTTTATTGACTTTTTTGATCGTAACATTTAATGCTAGCTGTAATTCTAGATATATGGCTTTAAAGAAAAAATATTGAACTCTTTTGTAATGTTTTTTGAATGGATAGGATTTTACATTCTAGAATGATATACACTATCCACTTTTTAGTATCTTTAGTTGTAGACCATACTATCATTTACTTGTGCAATTATAAACATCAGACTACTTTACCCATTTTCTCTTCCCCTACTATTAAAAATAAATAAGAGTTAAACCAAAGAAGAATTTTTCAATTTAGCAATCTCAGTGTATATGTTGCTTAAGGATGAATAGATGAAGTGTTTAGAGTTAATGATCAAACCATATATGGCTTCATATTCTCTGTACCAGCCAGATATTGTTGACATTTTATTGTTGTTTATTAAAATATCATGGTGGCTTTTGAAAAATATGTCACATCAGAATACAATATTAAAGCAGAACAATAAAATGGATTTTCTAATTCTCAACAAAGCAGCTCATTTTTTTGAATCACTTACATTTTTATTCCAGTTGTTATCCAATGAAAAGTAGATGTCACTAATTACATTTATTATTACTATTGCATTTGGGTCAGCTTCATATTCTTCCTGCTCTGAAGGGTACATCATTTCCACATTTTAGCATAAGTAGATACTTGCTTGAAAGACAATTCGAGTAGAGAGATATTTCTCTTTTTTTTCTTTTTTTGGGCATTGAGGAGGGCATGTGATGCAATGAATACTGGTTGTTATACACAACAGATGAATTGTTGAACTCTACACCTGAAATTAATGACATACTATATGCTGGCTAATTTAATTTAAATTAAAAAGCAAAGAATAGATTCTAGCATACAGTGAATATTGTAGAATTGAAATATATAAGCCATTTTAGATATATAGAAATGTATATGTTTATAGAGATATGGAAATACAGAAAGTTTCTTTTATAATAGAACAAAATATAACATTCTGAAATCCATTTTTCCCCATAGATCACTACATAACTTTGGAAGAGCGGGCTGTAAAAGCATTGAATGTCAGTAGTTTCACCTAATAAACTCATTTAGTAAGCCAAAAATTTAATAAATTCCATAATACAGCCATCTTTAAAGAAAATCTCTGAAACTGTTCAAAGCTCATTAACACATAATGAAAACAAATAAAAATTCTGTTAAAAAATCTGGGTTGTATCTCACAAACATTACCAATTTTTGAGGGGAGAGAACAAAAAGTATATGTGTGAGTGTATGCATATGTACTTGCTTACATATTTACATACACATATTTGGAATAATTAAAATATTATAGATATATGTTATATTTTAAGATTTTATTTATTTCTTTGACAGAGAGAAACACAGTGAGAGGGAGTAAGAGAGGGAGAAGCAGGCCTCACCACCGTGCAGGGAGCCCAATGCGGAGCTCCATCCCAGGATTCTGGGATCATGACCCAAGCTGAAGGCAGATGCGTAACGACTGAGCCACCCAGGTGTCCCAGAAATATGCTATTTTTTAAAGTTTTTTTAAAAGATTTTATTTATTTATTTGACAGAGAGAAAGATCACAAGTAGGCAGAGAGGCAGGAAGAGGAGTAAGCAGGCTCCCCACCAAGTAGAGAGCCCTATGTGGGCCTGGATCCCAACACCCCAAGATCATGACCTGAGCCAGAGGCAGAGGCTTTAACCCACTGAGCCACCCAGGCACCCTATTTTTTAAAGTTTTTGAAGACAAACTCAAATGCTCATGAAAGCAATGCCTTTGTGCATATTTTTAAATTATGTTTTCATCTATTCTAGTTTACTAGTTTATTCAGGTTTTCTAATTATCTATTAGATAAATTTTTAGAAAATTGCTAATTTTGAAGATAATATTCAGCATAAAAGTTAGTCATAATATTTTATTTCATTATTTTAATCTTATCTATATTATCTTTTTTATTTTACAAACATCACCAACTGGTTTTTGTTTTATTTGATTATTTATAAATATTTTTTCTAGGATGGATTTGAAATTCTCACTCATAATTTTCTTTCTTTTTTTTTTGAAGATTTTATTTTTTTATTGGACAGCGAAAGATACAACAAGAGAGGAAACTCAAGCTGGGAGAGTAAGAGAGGGAGAAGCAGGCTGCCTGCGGAGCAGGGAACCCGATTCGGGCTCAATTAGAGTACTTCCAGGATCATGACCTGAGCCTGAGCTGAAGGCAGGCACTTAAAGACTGAGCCACCCAGTCACCCCCACCCTTATAATTTTCCTTCTCCATGGAGAATTATTTTATTTTTTCTTGAAGGGTATATCTGCTGGTTATGAGTTCTCTACGATTTTGTTTATCTGGGAAAGTTTTTATACCCACTTCACTCTTAAAGGATAATTTTTCCAGATAGAGAATCCTTGGTACTCTTTATTATTTTTCTTTTTTTTTTTAATACTTTAAGTATTTTGACCAACTTTCTTCTTGCATGCTTTGTTTCTAATCAATTCACTGCAATTCCTACATATACTCCCTTCTATTTAAACTTTTAAAAAAATCTTGCTTCCTTCAAAATTTTCCCTTTGTCTTTTGTTGTCTGCTTGAATAAGGCATACCCATATATGTACATTTTAGTAATTACTCTGCACTGTGTTCCCTGAGCTTCCTGGATCTGTAGTTTTTTCTTTGTCTCTCTCTCCAAATATATATACAGAGTGTGTGTGTTTGTGTGTGTGTGTGAGTGTGTTTAGGCAATGCCTCACTGTTGAACGCTAATAAACATTTAAGGATAAATGATATATATTTGCTATACTCTCTTCTAGAAAATAGAAGAAAAAATATTTCATATCCTTTCTTTGAGGCCAATACTATCCCAATGCCAAAATTAGATAAAAATATCACAAAATTAAAAATTTGCAGTCAAAATAGAAATATATAGTCATATATATACACATATATACACATATATATTTAAATACAGCAAAACAAGTGGAACTTATTCTAAGTGTACAACTTTAGAAATGAATTCAATGTAATTCACCTGATAACAGTCTACAGAAAAAAAATTCTATACTCATGTCAGTTAATGCATAAAGCACATTTGAAAAAATCTAATACTTATTCCTGATAAAACTATCAGCTATGAGACAATAAATGTACAATAAGATAACAAAATAATAAAAGGTATACAGACTGGGTAAGAGAAAATAGTCTATGTTCACAGATAAAATGATTGCCTATGCAGACAATTCAAAACATTTAATGAAAACTCTCCTGGAACAAAGATGAAGGCAAAGCAAGATCATAGGATACAAAGTAAATGTATAAAGGTCAATTGTTTTCCTATATATTGGCAATGAAAAATTATAATTTGAAATTAAAATATATCATTTATAATACCAACAAAATAAAATACTTATGTATAAATCAAAATACGTATAGGGTCTATGTGAAGAAATCTACAAAACTCTGATGAAAGAAATCTTAAAGATCTAAATAAATGCAAAGTTTTTCCTTAGTCATGAATTGGAAGACTGAATATTGTGAAGATGTCAGTTCTTCACAATTTGATCTGTAGATTCAACAAAACTGCAAACAAAACCACAGTAAACTATTTTGTAGCTATTAAGAAACTTACTTTAAAATTTATAAGGAAAGGCAAAAATATCTTTAAAAAGCCAACAAAATACTGATATGAAGAAAAAATTTAGGACTTAACACAGGACGATATTATGACTTACTATAAAGCTACAGTAATAAAGAAATAGACATGTAAATCAATGAAGCAGAACGGAAAGCCCAGACACAGACTCCAAACAAATATAACCAACTGCATTTGATAAAAGGGAAAAGGTAACTCAATGGGTAAAGGATAGTCTTTTCAACAAATGACACTAGAAAAATTGCCTGATAATAATAATAACCTAGGCACAGATTTTGTATCCATTATCAATAAAATTTACTGAAAGCGGTTTATAGACCTAATTTAAGCTCAATAAATTTTTTAAAGAAAATATAGGTGTCAATCTAGGTGACCTTGAGTTTGTTGATGAGTTTTAATACCAGAAGCATAATTCATGATACAAAAGAAATATTTTTTAAAGAATTTATTTATTTGAAAGACACTGTGAGAGAGGGAACACAAGCAGGTTCTGTTTCTCCCTCTCCCACAACACTGTGTTGTGGGAGAGGGAGAAACAGGCTTCCTGCCAGACAGGGAGCCCTTTGGAGGGCTCAGTCCCAGACCCTGGGATCATGAAATGAGCCAAAGTCAGACACTTAATGACTGAGCCACCCAGGCACCCTACAAAAAATAATTAGATGGACTGTATTAAAACTAAATATTTCTACTCTATGAAAGACACAGTTAAGATAATCTAACAGAAACCACGGACTGGAAGGTAGTATTTAAAAAATTCATATGTAATAAAGGCTTCTCACAATATACAAGGAACCCTTAAAACTCAACATGAAGAAATCAAATTTTAAAAAAGAAAATGACATAAACAGATACATGATGAAAAAAAGATAGACAGATGGCACACAATCATATGAAAAGATATTCCATATTATTTATTATGGAATTGCAAATTAAAATAATGAGATATCACTACACAACTAATAAAAGTATTAAAATAAAAAAAGTGACAATACCAATTTTTGGCAAGGGTGTGAAGCAACAGAAACTCTCATATATTGCTGGTAGAAATATAATATACACAATTTAGAATACAGTTTGTGTCTTTCATAAAATTAAGTATAGTTTTATCATATGATGTAGCAATCACACTCTTGTATATTTACCTAAGTGATTTAAAAACATATGTCCGCACAAAAATCTACATAGGAATGCATATAGCATCTTTATTTATAATCCCCCAAACTCAAACCAACTAAGATATCCTCCAACAGTGAAAGGAAGAATAAACTTGTATGTTTCTACATAGCAATATTTATCAGTGCCTCAAAGGAATGAGTTATCAACCCATCCACAGATATGGATGAATCTTAAATGCATATTACTAGTAAAACAAGCCTGTTTGAACTTGGTATTACACAATTCCAACTATATGACATTTTGGAAAGGCAAGACTATAGTGGTGCTACAATGATCAGTTATTGCCAGATACTTGGGGGAGAGAAAGAAGGCTTGAATATGGACAGACACTGAATATTATAGAGCAAACTGTTTTGTTGGATACTAAAATGGATTCCTGACCATATGTATTTGTCAAAATTTATAGAACTTTTTTTTTTAAGGATTTTATTTATTTGACAGAGAGAAACAGCCAGAGAGGGAACACAAGCAGGGGGAGTGAGAGAGGAGAAGCAGGCCTCCCACCTAGCAGGGAGCCCAATGTGGGACTCGATCCCGGGTCTCCGGGATCATGACCTGAGCCGAAGGCAGTTGCCCAACCAACTGAGCCACCCAGGCGTCCCAAAATTTATAGAACTTTACAGCACAAGTTGAATCTTAATACATGCAAATTCAAAAAAAAAAGCATTTAAAAAGTTGGAGTAATTCTCAGATAGAATGCAGAATTTACAAAACAATCTAACTGTATTGTATATGAAATAAGCTTACTGAAAGGGATGAGGGGGAAAGGGAAGGATCTACTGAAAATGAGTAGAATGAGTAGAATCTGTAAAACAAGGTAAAAGTAACTGTACATAAGTACTATACTCTAGTTGATAAATTTACATCCCACTGAGGTATAGGTTAACAATTCTGATATTGTTATACATGCATACTGAATTTGAACAATTATGTAAATGGATGATAGAAGCTGGTTTTCTCCCTTAGAGTGGGAGTTTACAGATAAGCAGAAGAGTAGACTACAATGATTCA
Organism: Spilogale gracilis; assembly: GCA_004023965.1. Taxonomy (NCBI): domain Eukaryota; kingdom Metazoa; phylum Chordata; class Mammalia; order Carnivora; family Mephitidae; genus Spilogale; species Spilogale gracilis. Next base: position 6,981 of record PITA01016812.1, read on the forward strand.
CATTGTGATGAATTAAATTTGGAGATATCAGCAAAAACTTATGTTTACCTTAATATGGATAGAGATGGTTAACATAGCTGCATTTACAGTTATGTGTTTATGCACAAGTTAGTATTTACACTCAACAAGTTTCTTGTTCTGCCAGCTGAGATTGCCCAGAAACATTGAAATCCCAGTAGCACTGAGCACATCTAATACCCGTATCTCAGATTCTAATATCATTATCCAATAAAAAAAATCAAGACTCCTTGGAGAAATGTCTGACTCTAGGAACCTCTTTTTGTGCCTGAATATAAGAAAGTGATTAGAAAGAAAAGCAAATAATAAGGCATGATCCATTAAAAAATAACTGGTAGGCTGAGATTGATTAAAATTAAAACCTTCTGCTCTGTAAAAGACAATATCAAGATAATTAGACAAGCCACAGACTAGGTGAATATATTTGCAAAAGACCATCTGATAAAGGAATGTTATCTGAAATATACAAATAACTCACAAAACTCAATAACACATAAACAAGCAACCTGAGTTTTAAAAGGGCCAAAGACCTTAACAGGCACCTCACCAAAGAACATACACAAATTACTAATAAGAATATTTAAAGATGCTACGCATTATATATCCTCAGGGAAATGAAATTAAAATAATAATCGGATAATCCTACACATCTGTGAAAATGACTAAAATCCAAAACACTGACTAAGTTTTGGCAAGAATGTGGAGCAACCAGAACTCTTATTAATTAATGATGGGAATGCAAAATGTCATTGCCAATATTGGAAGACAGTTTGACAAGTTCTTAAGGATGAAACATTCTTACCATGCAATCTAGCAATCACACGCCTTGGTATTTGCTCAAAGGAGTTGAAAACCACTGTCCACTCAAAAACCTGTGCATGGATGCTTGTAACAATTTTATTCATAATTTTCAAAACTTGAGGCAGCCAAGATGTCCTTCAGTAGGTAAATGGAAAAATAAACTGTGATATAACCAGACAATGGAATAGTATACAGTGCTGTAAAGTAATGAGCTATCAAGCCATCAAAAGACATAGAGAAAACTTAAATGTGTATTACTAAGTGAAAGAAAGCAATCTGCAAAGACTATATATTTATATATTCCAACTATATGGCATTCTGGAAAAGGCAAAACTATGGAGACAGTAAGATCAGTGGTTGTCTGGGGAAATTTTTAGGACAACAAAAGTACCCTGCATGATTAATTGATAAATATCTGTCATTATAGATTTGTATGAATGCAAAGAATGTTTAACATCCAAAGTGTACTCTAATGTAGGCTATGAACTTTGGGTGATTATGATGTGTGAATGTAGGCTCATCCCACTTAAAATCTGTCAGTCTGGTGGTCGATGTTGACAATGGGGAAAGCTAAACATGTTTGGGAATAGTGAGTAAGTGGGGGAAATCTCTGTACCTTTCTTTCAATTTTGTTGTAAACCTAAAATGTCTCTTAAAGAATCTTAAAACAAACAAAAAGGAAGGAAGAAAATCAAACAATCATGAATTATATCAAAGGAATACAGGGACCAAGAGAAAGAGCTTTCAATGACCAAAACAGGAAAATTTGAACAACATTTTATTACAACCCAAATTTAAGATAGATATCCATGAATCCATACTGACATACCTAAATGACAAAATAAATAAACAAATTGAGAAGAGACAAGTTTCCCATGCAGAGGAATTCAACATATTTATTTTATAACTCTACTCAAGGAGGTAGAAAAACTCCCCAGTTTTTAAATGTGGATTTTTCAAAGTGACATCTTTTCTAAGAGTACAATATGGGAAAGGGAGAGGAAGTAGTAACTTTATAGTGGAGAAATTTGATAAGTACTTCACTGAGGTGTCAAGGTTTACATCAAAAGTGATAAGCCCTGCTGACAGTATGTAACCTTGATATGATGTGACAAAAATATTATTTTACCTCTGTGTTTTCCCTCCTTAAAACACATACCTTCGAAATGATCATGAGAAAAACATTACAGAAGTTTTAGTAGTGAAACAATCTGTAAAATTCCTAAGCAGTATTCCTCAAAACTGTCCAGGTCATCTAAATTAAAAACTTAAAAACATCTTAGATTAGAAAATGTTACAATCAAAAAGAGCTCAAGGAAATATGATGATTACTATTAAGGCAATGTTATCCTGGATGGGATCCTGAAACATGAAAAGGAGGTTATGTAAAGAAAGGGAATCTGAATAAAATATGGGTCTTAGTTAATAACAATGTGTCCCTATTGGTTCATTGTTCATAAAAAATGTACTAATGTATGATATTAATGATAAGAGACACTGGATACAGATATATGAGAACTTTGCATAATCAGTGAAGTTTTTCTGTAAATTGAAAACTTCTACAAAGTAAAATTTATGAAAATATACAAACCCAATATTATTATTAGAGTAGTTGACAATGAAATTACATTTCAATAAATATATTTAGGTAAATCTAAAAGGACTTCTAATAATTATATATGTTGTTTATAACTGTGTTTGTATAGTATTAATGTAGAGAACCACTACTTTTTTGTCATTTTGCACTGTATCTAAACACTGATTAATATAATGAAATTATAATTTCCATATTAAACACCTATATGTACATTTTGAGCAATCAATATTTAAAGATTTAATGTGACAAAAGAACTCATTTGAGGGGCAACTAGATTTATCCAACTTAGTTGCAATAATTTTTTCTTAAGTTCTTTTTTTTCCACCCTTCAAACTTATCTGTCATTGAAAACAAGTTACATTTTTTTTCCTTGGAGTATCATAGTCATTAAAAATATCAGACAAATAAGCAAGCTCAGCTGTCCACTTCTCGTGTTTAGAAAGAAGGTGAGATTGAGTTGAATTATTTATTTGGCAAAACTCTTCTGTGAAGGAAACAGTACATTTAATTCATATACTGGTAAAATCCCTTTGATCTGGGTAATCATTCCCGAATACATTCCCATAACTGAGGTTTGTACTTTACCCAAAACTTAAATTCCCTATCTCATATATTGACAAGATAATTATTCATAATGTCTTACAATCTATTGTATTTGTTGACAATGAGATTAAAAATATAACTATTTATCTACCTCACCATAATGTTCAAATTACATCTTTCCTAAAGGAATTGCAAAGAAGAACAATATGAGGGTTTCCTTTTCCTATAAGTTGATTTTTATATCATTAGCTAGTTCTTGAACCTGTCATGTTACGGACATCACTAGAAAACAGAACTCAATCTACCTTTATTGCTATAGATTCACATATTCCCAAGCAAACATCTCTGTTTCAGTCCTTTATTAATGTCTCAGTAATTGTATATATTTTTAGTAATAGTAAACCCAATAATTGTACATTTTCTCAAATTCTATTTACTTTAAGTGGCAGCTGACAAAGTATTACAATGAATTACCATATTTGAGTCAAAATAAGAGTCAAGAAATATTTTGAATCATCTCTGCCCTGTTGTAAAGACAGGTTGACCACATAATTTGATGCCATGAATGGTAAATACTTATAAAAGATTTCAAATTCTTATTCTCAATCACTGTACTTATTTTGTAACTATATTATCAATAGCAGCATTTTGTTGCCTGGACCCAGTCCCATGATTATACTTAGCTAGCACTGCTCTAAAGGAATAAAAATTTAACTCATCTAAATGTGTGTAACTTCTTTTCAGGGAACAGATTATTCAATGCCTCATTGAGCATCAACAACATTTCAGGTATGTAATAAATCAAACATTGACAGGGTTTCTGCTCAGTAGTTTTATAAAACAGAAAAGGAGATAAACAGAAGAAAGGATATAATTATATACATTCAACAATGAGGAAAGTTAAAAAAAAAGGAGGAAAATTTTCAAGTAAGGCGGTGCCCTTCATTATTCATTTTTATATTTGTCATATTAAAGTCATTCAGCTAAAACCTATTTATAAATGAAATGTAAACAAATTAACTACCAGGCATTTTACATGCAAATAATATATTCAGCATATGGCTCTGTTTAGTTTTCTGTTATTCCCAATCTGAGAAATCCTATCTTGCCAACATCCAAAGGGATTTTTAGGCACTTGAATATTTTATAACCCTTTGAGTTTTTCTAACTGAAGCCCATATTATCAATACAGTGAATAAAAAAGTAGAAGATATTTTAAAATTAACCTCATGCTATATGGATAGCTATTCTGATAATATTTTATCACACAAAATTATGATTAGGAAAAGGCCCCTTTATTTTGTTGTGGCTATTCTTTTAGTATTATAATTTGTGAAACTTGGAAGAACTATAAAATATATTAAATTTTATCATAATATCTACTTTTCTAGAGAAAATCAGTGTATTTATTTATTAAATTTAAATGTTAAAAATACTATGTTCAACTAATAAATTTATGATATTTAAGGTAATATTCAGTAACTTTAAGCTTTTTAGTTTTTTTTGTTTCAGTGACAAAATTTGTTTCCATTCATTAATGAATTTCCTCTTAGGTGAACTGTGTCCTTTGATAATTGATTGGTTTACTCAATGAATATAATACACAAATTACCTACAGTTACTTATTTATTATTATTTATTTTGAAAAATATTTTATTTATTTATTTGAGAAAGAGAGAGAGTACAAGCAGGGGGAGTGGCAGAGGGAGAGGGAGAAGCAGAGACCCTGATGTGGTGCTCAATCCAGGACTCTGGGATCATGACTTGAGCTGAAGGCAGACACTTAACTAAGACAACAAGATGCCCTTATTTATTTATTGTTAAACACTTATCACACCTATTATTCCTTCCCCTCACTTGATAACACTATCTACAATGTTTCTATGGGGGGAAAAAGCAGTTAATATATAAGATCAGTGATAAGAGGAACTCAGAAATTAGGACAATACTTGTATGTAATATTCACTTAGGTGAATATTTGTTGAATAATTGAAGGATTTTAAATATTGGCTCTATTGCTAGCTAGGGATAATAATATCTGTCTTATTAGAATGCTTTAAGAAGGTCTTATATATGTAACATGATCTACCATTCTCCTTTGAGTCCCCCTTTTGACAATTGTTCTTATGGGTTGCATGTTCCTGCCAATGATTCTCTGTTGGGTCATTAACTCTAAATTTCTTGGTTATATGCCATTGTCTAGATCTATGCACAGAAAATCTCTAGATTGATATTGCAAAGATATCTCCTTGGGTGTGATGTTTATTTCATTCAAGGTCATACATTTTAGGATACCATACTTCACTTACTATGTATATTGGACTTTATTGATTGAGGAAAAATGTATACATTGAGACACAACAGCAAGGGATAGAATTAAACTGTATCCTAATTATTAATTTTACTGTAATTAAATCTCTCAGTATACCAATAGACTGTTCATGATCTGGATATGTCCAGAGAGAACTCCAGAGATTTTTCCATGAGCAATGGAAAGAGTAGAATTGCTCTATGAGAGAAGCATATTTGCAAGAGAAAGACACAAGTTTGGTTTCAGATGCGTTAGTTTTGAAATAATCTAGATATTCAGATTAAGAAATCAAGTAGGCAGGGACACTTGGGTGGCTTAGTTTGTGAAGCATCTGCCCTTGGCTCAAGTCATGATTCCAGGTCCTGGGACTGAGCCCCCATACTGGGTTCCCTGCTCAGCAAGGGGATCTGCTTCTCTCTCTCCCTCTGCCCCTGCTGGTGTTCTCTCTCTCTCTCTCTCTCTCTCTCTCTCAGATAAATAAAAAAATCTCTTAAAAAAAGAAAGCAAGAAAGAAATCAAGTAATCAACTATTACATTATCTATACTTAGAGAGTATATGCTGAAAATATTAATTCTGGAACATGAGAAGAATGAAAAAACATAGTGACACTGAAATTAGAGTGTGGAGAACTGTTTAAAGATCTTTTGTTATAGAAGAATGGAGAACCCAGCGAAAGGCAGGAGGGAAGGTGAAGTCACTAGATGAGGATGAGAAATATGGAATAATTTCATACTGATGGAAAAGAGTCACTTGAGATCAAAAAGGTGTTAATGCAGAAGATACAGGATACAATTGCAGAATTGCAGAGTTTTGATTTACCATTTTGTTATTATAAATTATTATTTTAAAATGCCATCTTAAAATACGATCAATAATTAAAGGCAAAATCAAACATAGCATTCACTTCCTGTTTCTCTTCTTATTTTGAATAAAAATAAAAAGGGGATGGATAGAAATGTTTGAAGAAAATATGTGGTCCCTAAAATGTATATGCATTAGTGGGGCACCAGGATGGCTCAGTTAGTTAAGTGTAGGACTCTTGGTTTGGGCTCAACTCATGATCTCAACTGTTGTGAGATGGAGCCCTGCCTTGGGCTTTGCACTCGATGGGGAGTCTGGTTAAAATTCTCTCCTCTGCCCCTTCCCCTACTCCAGCACACGCACATTCTCTCTCTCAAATAAATAAATAAATCTTTTTTAAACCATATACCCATTTTTCTTGTTAAAAATTAACAATTAGTCTGCTCTGCTACTAGAGAGACATGAATATTAACATAGAAAAATTAGTTACCATAAATGTCTCTTTCTAAAACTCTTATAATCATTCCTTAACTTCCAAGCATTCAACAACAAGAATATTATAAATATACTTTATACTGGAAATTTGAAGAAATATACCCAACATGTAAGGCTAACAGTAAAGATTTATGTCACCCAGTGGCATTCCATGAGCCAAACTGACTTTTTTGTCAATTAAAGGTTGTACAACTGTTCAGTTTTCAATTTTTAATGAATTTTTGTGCCAGAAACACTCACATAATTCACACCTACCAGCAGTTCCTGTTAAAGAAGTAAAGATGGAATTAGGTCTATCACAACTTCATATTGTAAGGTTTTAATTTCACCGATTTTAACTTGATAAGTAATAACTCAGACTAAGTTATTATATGCTTGAGCTCTATATTAAGGACCTTGCATGGATCTCCTCAAATTAAAAAGGCAAAGCAACAATAACAACAAAGGTGAGAGTACTTAAGGAAACTGTCTAAGGTTATATTTCTAGTTTATCGTAGCCATTTGAAATTTGAACTCAAGAATCTTTTCTCTGAAATCTGAATATCCAATCTGTTTCTCATGAATAAACGATGGAAGAAAAAAATGGAGGAAATTCTCAAATATACTTAAGAGAGGGAACAAAAAGTTGTCCCTCTAAAGTTAATTCCAATTATGTACTACAAAGAAAGATATAGATGGGCAAAATAACTTGATCACCTTAGAACATTGATTGCTCCGACTAAAAGCTATTTCCTGCATAAGAAAGTGCAATAAGAGATAATGGGAGGAAATGATTAAGTTTGGGAGACCCACTAAGAAAGCAAATGGTCACCAGCTAACTCTAATCTTGATTGGAGGCTGTACTAAGGGCAAGATTTTACAGATTCTACCCACTTAAGCCTCACTTTGCATTCTTTTCCCCTTAAACATCTGTCTTTTTCCCAGTGCCATGGCTCCGAACACATTATTTTAATAAATGTTTATTGAAAATCCACTATATGCTAGGCACTCTGCTAAATACTGGGCATACAAATATTATTAACACAGTAACACATTCTATTGAGGTAAACACAACATATATTCTACTAAAAGTACATGAAGAAAATACACCACCAACAACAAAAAGAATAGCAATGAATATATAGGGATTCAAGGATAAAGATGTTAATTTGATTACAGCATGACACTGTTTATTTGGGTGATTACAAATGAATGAAACAATGAAAAACTTTGATAAAAAATAAAATTAGGGGTGCCTGGGTGGCTCAGTTGTTAAGTGTCAGCCTTTGGCTCAGGTTGTGATCCCGGAGTCCTGGAATCGAGCCCCATGTTGGGCTCCCTGATTAGTGGAAAATCTGTTTCTCCCTCTCCACTCCCCCTGTTTGTGTTCCCTCTCTCACTGTCTCTCTCTCTCCGTGTGTCAAATAAATAAATAAAATCTAAAAAAAAAATTAAAAATTAAATTAAAGATTTCTGTTCAGTGAGGAATATCTTGGGACCAAGGTAATAAACATAGTAGACTATAATAGGAACACATAAATCAGCAAAAACACACAACCAAAAAACAAAGTTCAGATATTCCAGCAGAAAATTAGGAGAAGGATGTGATCAGATGGTAACTAGAGAGCAAATCAAATTCTGACAAGCTTATTAAATGATCTTCTATTTCATTTGTTATTAAAGAAATTTTAAAAGATGAAACAAAACAAAATATTACTTTAGAGCACTCACAAAGAACAAATTAGAAAGTTGTGTAGCCCAAATATTTACCTAGGTTATAGATATAGAGGATCCCTCACACACTGCTCTTGTGAGGGTTCATGGTGCAAACATTCTGGATGTCAGACCATCACTGTAGTTAGCCAAATTTGGTACCCAAAACTAATATGACCTAGTGATATGCTCCTGAGTTTTTATATCAAAAATTCACACACATAAGGGAGCCTATGTAGGCATTTTCTTTTCAGTATTATTTCTGGCAACAAGAAATTATAGATCAATGGGGTGTCTATTGCTTAAAGAGCAAATAGATGATATATATTAAACCTACTGGGGAACCACAGACAATTAGAAGCAACATAGCAAACGTACACATAGAAAAGCAAATGTAACTTAAAAGTATGCTATCGATTAAAAAAGAAACATAAAGAGATATGTAAACAAAGAACATTTATAGAAATTAAAAGTAGCATTAAACATATTGGAATCAGGGGCACCTGTGTGGCTCAGTTGTTTAAGCGACTGCCTTCAGCTCAGGTCATAATCCCAGAGACCCAGAATCAAGCCCCTCATCTGGCTCCCTGGTCAGTCGGAAGCCTGCTTCTCCCTCACTCACTCCCTCTGCTTGTGTTCTCTCTGTCAAATAAATAAGTAAAATCTTAAAAAAAAAAAGAAAAGAAGGGAAAAAGGAGATTAAATGAATAGTGCAAAGTGAAGGGGCAGGTATAGTTTGTGTTCTTTGTAGAATGCACTGTATTATGCTACATAAAGTATCTAGTCCTTAAAAAATTCAAACCTATTCCTAAATATTAAGAAGTCAACAAAGAGAGAGAACATTTCCTCAGTTTGCACAGTCACACACAGTATCACACTAAAAAAATCAGTACCAAGACATAGTCATTTCTGGGCCCTTGAATACTGTATAGTTAGTCTGCCACAGTAATTTTAAATGCCCACAATGACTAATTTCCTTACAGTGATCTGTGTTCTTTGGTCTCATATTCCTGGACTTTACATAATATGAAAAATATAATACATGCATGCATTCTTTTTGAGAATACATGTCAGTATTTGCAGAGATAAAATTAGCACCAAATTTTGAAATAAAGCTAGTCCAAAAGAGTGGAAATTAATTCAGGATTTCTGCTTTACAGAGGACCGCCTGTTGAATTGTAATAGGTTAATCATTTTAGGAAAACCACTTTCAAATATTAAAAATTATAAGTTCTACCATGAATCAAAGCCCATTGTGGATGAATTATAAGGTCGTGGGTGACCCTGACCTGGCATCTCCAGGCAGACCAACTGCACATTAATTCAATGTTTTCTAATATTATAGTTCTCGCCAAAATGAAAGCAGATAGCTAGAATACTCCCAAGGCTTATATATTATGCAGGCAGCACAGAACAATGATTATAAATCTCTTTCTAGACATAGCAAAAACTGACCTTACAAATCTGCCCTTACTTTAGGTAGCAGAGAGGTTAAAGATATGATAAGAAATTTTCCTAAATAACTTCTCATACCTTGATAAATGATGTCATCCATCACTACTAATGTGGATGAACTGAATGGAATTAATTATTTTGCAATCATGATCTGGTACAGAGATCAAGGTCATAATATTACATCAGCATAACATTGACCAGTTGTGAATTATTCTTGATGAAACAGACAATTCTTGAATCTTGAGCTGGTAGCCACTGGAAGCCTATTAACAATTATAGATTATAAAGCATCTTATACAATAATGCTACTCACAGCTCCTACATACTGCCTCTGTGAATTATAATAATGTTCATGACATAGGAAAATAACCTTTAAAGAATATTAAGCATATGGGTAGCAGATTAAAAGAAATTATCTCTGTGATTATTTAGATATACTTAAGTAGTTGTCATGTATAGTTTTTATAATAATACTTCTCTGTATCTTGAAATATCACAACATAGCCAATGCTCAACTGCTTTGTTTTCAAGTGCAAATTAACTTCAATTGCTATAAATGTTAGATGAATTAATTCCTGTTAACTTCCAATTTATGCATGTAAAATCACTTGGAGATGTCATTTTCTTTCTTACAATCCAGTTATAAGGCTTTGAAGAACTGAGCTTTAAAAATCATGTGAAACATTGGAGTAAGTGGTCCCCAACTGAATCAGGATTTCACCAAGCCAACCCAATATGACTAGACAATTTCAAATAATAACTTTTTTCCTAACTCCAACAACAAAAAGTGATGCTAATAAATATCTAATTATATCAGCAAACTAGCAAAATATAGGTACTCTAAATTTAGTACTGAGACTGTGTGTTTTTTTAAAGACAAGGTTTATGTTTCTTAGACAAGAAAAACTAGCACCTATAATTGAGTCAGTGTAGCAGCTCTTCAGTACTTATTTAGCAAATAGATGATTTAAATTAGGATATCTACTTTTCAAGATCTCTTATATCTCAGAAATGTATTTAATCTACTTGAAGGGGACACTTCCATGTTTTACCAGAGCAATATTTTTTCCTTATCATTTCCAATATTACACCAGATAACCCAGGAATGTTATTGAAAAAATTATTACAAAACCCTTTTGAAAAGAACTATTTATGTAAGTTGCAAGCCACACATTTTAAGTTTGTGCTATATAAAATTTTAAAGCATTTTAATTAAGTTGAGAGATCCTATATATATGAATTATAATATATGCTTATAAAAACCATGCTTATATTGCTAAGAACATCTTAAATGCCTATTTTGAAAGGTCAATATAAAGTGGGGAACATCGTAAAATATACATGCACATATGCAGGAACATTGGTAAATTAAAGACAGGGAGATAGAGAGAGAAGCAGAGAAAACAAATATTAATAATGTATGTTCTGAGGGAAAAGCTAAATCAACAGGAACTATGCTAACACTGTAAAGAAATAAAAATAAAATATTATTTAAAATAAAATCTATAAGAAAACTGAAAATATGATAAATTTGTTGGTTTAAATGTAAGTTTTAAAAATATAATAGTGACAATCTAGGAAAACTTGTTATTTAGTTTTGAGGGATTATCAGATAAAATAAACACAATTAGAAGGTGGGAATTGATTTACCTAAATCCCTGATTCAATCCAAGTGATCTGCTCATATTCTGCTGTCAAATGGAAAATCGCATCATTTCTGGAGGCTGCTAATATTTTCCAGCATCTTTACAGTCATATATAATGTGTAGCATGAAGTAAAACAGTAAAAGCATACCAGGAGTAGGGCCAAATATCCAAAACCCAAGAGACAATACACAAAATAGAAACATAGATAGGTCATCTAGATGTTGAAATTATAGACATAATCCATACAAATCTATCATCAATATGCTCTCCCAAAGATGACGATAGAAATTTTCACAAAAGAGCTATAAAGAAGGATAAATAAAAATTCTAGAATTGAGAAAATGAAATAAGTCAATATAGTGTAATAGCAGCTTAGAACAATAGACAGAAACATCACAATAAGGAATGGCTTAATACAAAGTATACGAATTGAAGCTTAGAAAAGACAACACAAAAATAACAGAAAATAGTTTAGAAGGTGTATGAAGAATAAATCTGAGTTTTAACTTATGTGTAATTGTATTCCTATTAGAAAAGGAAAAAAAAGTACATCTTATGGGATATTTGGAAAGAAAATACTGGCTGAAATATTTTTGTTTAAAAATATTAATGTTGAATCATCTGTTGGACACTGGGTTGCTTCCATATTTGAGGTATTGGGAATAATGATGCAATAAACATAAAAGCATAGTGGGGCATGTATCTTTTCCAATTAGTGTTTTATGTATTCTTTGTGTAAATAGCCAATGGTAGAATTACTGGATCATATGGTAATTCAAAAACATTTTTTTAAAAGCATCCATTCTGTTTTCCACTTGGCTGCACCAGTTTGCACTCTTACCAACAATGCCTGAGGGCTCCTTTTTCTCCACATCCTTGCTGACACTTGTTTCTTGTGTTTTTGACGAATATTACTCAGTCATAAAAAAAAGAATGAAATCTTGCCATTTGCAAAAACATTGTTGGATCTAAAGGATATGATGCTTTGTGAAATAAGTCAGAGAAAGACAAATGCCATATAATTTCACTCAAGTGTGGAACTTAAACAAAACAAATGAACAAAGTACAAAAGAGACAATAGGAAAAAAAAAACAACCTCTCAAACATAGAGAACAAACTGGTGGTTACCAAGGGAGAACTTAGCAGAGGGATGGATACACATATCATGATGTAATGTATAGGACTGTTGAATCACTGGTTGGGTCAGTCAGTAGAGCATCTGACTCTTGATCTCAGAGTTGTGAGTTCAAGCCCCATATTGTGTGTAGAGGTTACTTAAAAATAAAATCTTAAAAAAAAAAGAGTTGTTGAATCACTGTATTGTACACCTGAAACCAATATGACACTGTGCGCTAATTATACCAAAATTTAATTAATTAATTAGGTAAGTAAGTAAGTAAGTAAAAATACTGATATTAAGCCACAAACTCAAGAACTCTATGATATCCAAGCAGTGTAAAATGCAAATGAAACCTTACAGGTAAATAAACAAACACTTGAAATTTTAAAGTAAAACAAAACAAAAATATTCAAATCAGGAAGGGGGAAAAACGTTATCTTATTCTTTGCATATAGAATCTTATCTACATTGGATATAATTTCACTCTCAACTAAATATCACACTATACCTCATAAATAAACACACTTTGATACATATTTAAAAATTATTAGTAGCCTTAAATTATGATTCATTTATTGTTACAGAATTATATTAAACTAGAATACACATCAAAAATGCACAAAGACACGGTATTGTAAAATGTATATTAAGTGAAAGAAGCCAAGTCAAACATAGAGAAAAAAGTTACAAACTGTGTAATTATATTTATATAAAATTTCAAAGCAGGTCAAAATCTAACAAAAGGCCAGGAATGATTATCATGTTCTAGAGAAAGAAGAGAGATATGACCATAAAGGAATGAAAGATAGACTTTGGGGGGCCCTAACAATGTTCTATTTGTTTACCTGATTAGTAATAACAGTATCTTTATAATTACTTCTTAGATTATGCATTTATTTTTTTTTTTAAGATTGTATTTATTTGACAGAGAGAAACACAGCCAGAGAAGGAACACAAGCAGGGGGAGTGAGAGAGGGAGAAGCAGGCTTCCTGCTGAGCAGGGAGCCCGATGTGGGACTCGATCCTGGGTCTCCGGGATCATGACCTGAGCCGAAGGCAGTCGCTTAACCAACTGAGCCACCCAGGCGCCCCTGCATTTATGTTTTATACGCTATGTGTGTGATGGGTGTGTTGAATTTCAAAATGAAAATAATTTTTTTAAAAATCTAGCAACTCTATTAGTTTTATACTGATGCCACAATAAATATCATAAACTTCTTGACTTAAAATGACTGAAAAATATAATCTTACATTTCTGTAGGTTAAAAATTTGACACAGGTCTTGTTGGGCTAAAATCCAGGTGTCAGGAGAGTTGTGTTTCTCTCTGGATCTCTCAGACAAAATTCATTTCCATGTCTTCTCTCACTTCAAGGGGCTTCCTACATTCCTCATTCACGGTCTCCTTCCTCCACCTTTAAACCTAGCAACGTAACATCTCTCTGATCATTCTGTAGTCACATCTCCCTCTTCCACTTTCAAGGATGCTTATATTGGTCTCATGTGGCTAATTTCAGTTAATCTCCTTATTTTGACGTCTACTACTTAGCATCCTTAATTCCATCTATGACCTCAATTCCTCCTAGCCACATAAATTCACAGATTCTGGGAGGTTAGAATGTGGACTTCTTTGGGGAGTTATTATTCTATCTACAACAATGCTAAACAAAATTTCACAGTATTTAAAGAGATGAGGTTACCCCTAGATTATAATTGTGTTTTCCTGGCCTATGGTCAATGAGCAAGACTTTGAATTTTTTTTCAAGTTTGATGAAGCATTTTTTACTAATGAAATTATTTATTATAGCAAAATGAAGTTAATTTTGCCCATTCCTTTCTAGACTCTTCTTAAACAAACAAACAAATTTACTTATTTATTTGAGAGAGAGAACTCACAGTGGAGAGGGACAGAGGGAGATAGAAAGAGAATCTCAAATAGACTCCATGCTGAGCACAGAGCTGGGGCTCAATCTCATGACCCTGAGATCACTACCTGAACCAAAATCAAGAGTCAAAGGGTTAACACACTGCATAACTTAGGCTATCTTGACTTTTCTTAATTCTAGTGAAACTAACAAAAGTTTTACCAATTGGGCTCCTGGGTGGCTCAGTGGGTTAAAGCCTCTGCCTTTGGCTCAGGTCATGGTGTCAGTCATGGTCTCATGGTCCTGGGGTGGAGGTCCGCATCTGGCTCTCTGCTCCACAGGGATCCTGCTTCCTCCTCTCTCTCTGTCAGCCTCTCTGCCTACTTGTGATCTCTCTCTCTGTCAAATGAATGAATGAAATTTTTAAAAGAAAGTGATATAGATGGGATTCTTTAAAAAAAAAAGTTTTACCAATCTACTATTTTTAAATAAATTTTAAAACATTTCTTAAAAGATGATAGTTTTTGACTCATATATCTCCAGAATATTTATGATATACCTTATTTTTTAATATATTAAATTTAAAAGATTTCATACAATATATTTTTGTAAATGTGTATTTACAACACAATACCATTCCTTTGATGTCTAATAGATGGGATTTTCAGTAAATTAATACAAGATTGGGTTTTGTGGAGAATAAATTTTAACTTATTTGGAAGAACAATAGTTTTGAAAGTTTTGGGCTTATTAATCATTTATATTCCAATTATCCTTCTAAATACAAGTATCAGAACATTTTTCAAGAGGTTTGGGGTGTTCTACTTGGAAATTTATATTGACAGGTATTTCACATATATGAAATTTGTGAAATATTTACAAATTATTCTATAATTCATAATCATTACTAATTTATAGAAGATCACTTGAGTTAATCTTAACTTGATCTAGTGTGATTTATTTTTCTGTTGTCAGACATTTATTTCTTAGAATACAGTATACCTCTCTGTAGTCATTCCCCTTTTCTTGCACATCTTCTAATTTTTTTTTTTAAAGATTTTATTTATTTATTTGACAGACAGAAACACAGCCAGAGAGGGAACACAAGCAAGGGGAGTGAGAGAGGGAGAAGCAGGCTTCCCGCTAAGCAGGGAGCCCGATGTGGGGCTCGATCCCGGGTCTCCAGGATCATGACCTGAGCCGAAGGCAGTTGCTTAACCAACTGAGCCACCCAGGTGCCCCAACATCTTCTAATTTTTATGTCTATTTACCATCTTATGTCCCATAATCTTTCCATTTTTCTTTAATTATTTTTATTTTTTATTTATTTTATTAACAGATTTTCTGCTTTTGGTCAACTCGTCCTTATTCTTTTGTTATAATCAATAAGATACAAGAGCTCATGGCTAGAGCCCCTTGATGTTCATCATAGTAAAATTGTGCAAATGATTTCATACAGATCTTTTTGGATGAGCCTCTGAAATTTCTGATGTTTATGCAAGTTTTAGCTTAATTATCTAAAAGGTTTTAGAACAATGACCCCAGGAGTATGACCCTTTTTCATAAACATCTTCCTATACTAATAGGCTCTAGAAGCCCTCTTCCTCCTTTCCTTCAAGGTAAATGGAAATTGCCGAACTTATGTGCATTTTAATATTATTAAAATCTAAAACCAGTGGGGAGTCTTAGCAGAGACTGATGAAATATTTCCAAATGTTGACTAAGAGGGGGTGTCTAGGATATCATCACCTCCGTGTTGTACTTAATAATTTGCAAAAGAGGAGAATCAGCCAATTGCTTTAAGAGGTAGTATGTGTCCTCTATCTGTCCCTTAAGAGAATAAAAGCCAATCTTTACACTCATTTTAGAGAAGTTGGTTATTTCGAATATGCCTTTGTATTTCAAGAAAACAGTTTTTACTAGAAAATTTTAGAAATAAATATGATAATTCTAAATATGATATGTTTTAAATAATTAGAATACATGTGCTTAGAATATAGTTTCAAAAACCAAATTTTATTTGAAAGGCTTTGTGTCTGTCAATTTTTTACAAAAAAGTTATAAATATATTTTACTATGTTAGTGAATATAACACAATTATATATGTAAAAGTATACTTACAATGTATGTATCCCTTCATAAGTTGAATATTTGAAAGAGAAATACCACAAAAAACTCACAAGTGCAAATAAGAATGCATTTTTCTATAAAGGACTCTATATTTTAATATTAATGTGGTACCGGCTATATCTATCATGTTGTAAATAAGATTTTATATATGAACTTTTTTATCTAAGCACTAGGAAAATTCAATTAGAAATATAGACATGAGTTTTAATATTTATGTAGGATTTTATTAAAGAAAAGCCAAAGGCTAAAATTATTGGCTATAGAGAATATGCTTTACTGATTTACTATTGAATTGGAACAAAAATAGAAAACAAAAAAAAATTGACTTTCAGTATAAGTTATTGAAATTAGCCAAGTTTATCAAATCTTTGAGTTGGATGACACATGAATAGCATACAGTTAAATGATCACTACCAAAACCAGTTCTCCCATTCACTGAATTTGAGAGGCATGTATGTCAAATAAATGTGAGAAAAGGGTCCATTTAAAAAAAAAAAAAAAAAAAAAAAAAAAGAAAAGGGTCCATTTTTATTGGCAGTACAATTATTCCTTGTAATTTCACAATGTAACGGCCAATCATTTGATTCCATCTTCACGGAATCCAAGCTTTATAAATTAGCATAAAACTTTGCAGGTTTCATAAAGTTGTTTCTCTAACAGTAGAGATTTAAAAACCCTCTGTGGAAGTATAAGTTGGAAATTGCCTGTTCGGAGAAATTTATGATTTTATTACAGCTGCATATTGACTATTCCTCTAGTAACCCACAGGCAGAAAGTAACAGTTTATTTATTCAAACTGCAAATGAAATTGGGCAAGAAAAGTAATTAGCAAGCAACAAAAAATAATGGAAAAGCACCCATAAAAGTAGTTCAGAATTTATGTGGGTTGTCAGATCGTTAGAAAAATAACACTTTAATTTTAAAAAGGTAGAAAACTATACACACATATTTTTTCAACAAACTGCCTAAACATATATATTTTTTTCCCACAAAGGCAATACTGAGAAATGCCAGTATTGTTTCTTGACTTTTCAAATAACTTAAAATTCTTCTTAATATAATTTTAAGTATTCTGTTTAAAATAGAAACTTTAAAGTGAATGATCAGTTTATTTGTTAATTAGAGAGACAGGACATGTTTGACTATCCTGTTTTCTGAAATGTCAGTGACGGATTTTTTTTTCATAACTAAGACATCTCACTAATATTGCACAAATCACCAAGACAATACATATGTTTAGGCAAAAAATCAACAATTATACCTAAATATTAATTCCAGTAACAAGATGATTAGAACCAGTAACAATGTGCTATTTTCTGGGTTGCAGTTAATTTTGTGACATGAAAAAATTATGCATCCACCAGAAAATAAGTAAAATATTGAAAAAGGTAATTCTTTTCAAAGTGACGCATATATTAGTCACTGAATTGTCAACATAAGAGCATTTAGTTAAAAGAATACAAAGAATTGTTTAAAGCTTAATGCTTAATACATTATTTACTAGGGGCATCATATTTTAAAACTAAGGAAAATTAAAAATCCTCTAACATCCTGGATTACAGGCAAGATCAATTTAGAGCACAGCCAAATCAGTTTATTAAAAGCTTTTATCCCATTTCTGTTTTCCTCAAAAAGTTTAATGACTTCAGAAATTCCTAAGAAAACCTTCAGAAAAATATCAAAATTTCTCACTTGGTCATCAGATAATTTGGCAAGCTCTAAGCCTAGTTACCATAACTTTTATTATCGGTGTTGTTATTGTTATCATTATTATTATTATTGAAGTGTAGATGACATACAATATTATATCAGTTTTAAGGGTACTACATATTAACTCAGCTCAGTACTCACCTCAATAAATGTTGTCACCATCTGTGGCCATAAAATGTTGTCACAATATTATTGACTATATTCTCTATGCTGTACTTTGAAGATCCCCTAACTTTTTTTTTTTTTGAAGTTTCCATAACTTTTGATTATCTTCTGTCTAAGTTTCATTTGAGAATTGGCCCAGACCCCATAAATCTGTGAGGGCTTTTAGTTATCCTAGGATTCATACTATCATCTTCATTTGTTCAGTGAGCATATTAGGGACATTTTTTTTTAATCATTGAAATAAATGAATGAAATGAGATCTTTATTCCTACATGAGCACAGGCTAGAAGGTGGTGGGAGAGAATGGTCAGATGTGTAAAACATAATTAAAATTTATCAAATAAAGGTGATGTAATAGAAGTATTTACAAAATATTTTAGAGTCACTTAAGTCAGAATATCTAATTGCATATATAGGGACATTTCAGAATAGTTCAAATATCCACTCATTTTTCCAGAAACCTTCCGATTATCTACTTCTAAACAGACTTTTAATTTGTCACTTGAAATCACATCTTGCTCTACACATTCATTGTGCTTAAAACATGTTTGTTGAAGGAACCACAGCTCATAACCATTTATGAATTACAATACAATTCCCATAATTGTCTTATTCACAATGCAAAAGTGTCAAACAACTTTGCGTCTCTGAGGTCTGCTTCCATTCTTTACCTTCTGTCCTGTGTTCTTTAGAAATCAGATCAAAATTTTAAAAGAGAAAAGCAGAATGGCATACTCTTTTCATTGTTTTTCTCTTTCCATTTGCCATACTAGTTTAAATATCTTGCATATGTGCTCAGTTTCTTGCCCTGGGTAATGGATCTGAAAATGGTTTGAAAGAGAAAGTAACTGCAGAATTTTGGTTCACATTTTAATGACTTCCCAAGCCCTTCTCCAAAATTGTGTTCCCTACTCATCAGTTTTTTAGTGCCATTTGGTTGTTTCTTCTCTCCCTTTATTTTTTACTACCTATTTTAAAATTTCATTATGTTTAGTTCTTAGTAGGAGTCCACTGGTCTGATTTTAACACCTCGAGAAGGAAGTCCAAATGAGTTTTGACTTTGAAGTCAAATAGACATAGATTCATATTCTATTAACTCCTTACTGAGGAAGTAACTTCTTTTTTAAAGTAATGTTCTTCATCTTAATGTGAAAAATTTAATTCAAAATTTTAAGTTATTTCACTCATATATGTGAAATATGCATGACATGTAGCTCAGGAAAAAAAATCCAAATAAATTCCAGTTTTTTTTCTTAGAGCAAAACATTGGGTAAAATACAGAAAATATCATATAATAATGGTTCAAAATACTGCATTTTAAAAATGAAACAATTTTGGGTAAAAAAAATGGGTTAAGCAATGTATCACAATTCTAAGCACAATATAACAAGATGAAAAAGTCCTTTTTTAATGTAGCTTTTATAAAAGCAAATAGCTATAAGTATCTGATGTTTGAACTAAAGTAGCTAATGCAGAATTTTTTGATTTCTAATACCATGCGGCTATTTTCTAAATGATAGATAAAATAAGAACAATAACTCAGGAAAAAGGAATTCAGGAACAAATTAGGTATACCAACCCAACTCCATTACTCTTCAACTTCTCTGAAAATGATCTGTGGTCTTATCAGTGTTAGCATCCTATTGAGACAGTATGCATTTTTCACTGAAAATATAATAACCATGCTTGAGCTTCATGTTATTTTGGTGAGAAATGAATAATACCAATATTAAAATATGTCTTGAAAAATTTCTTACCACGTATATGTACATAGATCTACCTTCTGCTTTAGCTGAAATTAATTTGACAAAAACATTGTTGGATAAGACATGATTTGATCTATTTGTCACCACTCACATGACACATACAAGCAATATATAACTGACAAAAAGACAAAAGAGGGATTTATTTTCTTTAATTTTGGGATAGAATGGTAACATATTCCAAATCACTTCTATTTTGAATAAGTATTATAAAATTGAACACTTCATTTTTTCATAGTGCTGACAAAGAAAATGTAATATCATGCAATGAATAAGTAAACTAGAAAAAGAAATTAATTGAAAGCACTTTATTTCCTTGAATACCTGTGGGTATTGAAAGTCTAATATTTAATTTAATAATCTTTTGCATAATCAAACTGATAACCAATGATGCCAGCAGTAAGAGTCAATTTTTTAAAGTGAAATAAAAATATTTTTACTATAATATTGATGAGGCAACTATGAAGATGATTTTTCATGTTTTTCCCCTTTGTGTGCAATAGACATTGGAGCATGAGATTTATGATTTAAGACGTCATAATTTAATAGAGTAGCAAATAATTATTCTTTTAATCTAGATTTGTATCTACACACCATTACATCTCTCATTTAAATATTTTAAACTGCATCGTTAAAAATATGACTGCCCTTCGTATAGTTCACAAATTAATGTATAATTGCCACAGGGAAAAGTCAGTCAAAAAAATAGAGGTCATTCTATGCCATCTCATTTTCTCCGTCCTCAGATTCGAACCTTTTCTGTTTTGATGTACACTTTCCCACAGCCATCTCCAAGTACCACTACTGAGCTAATGAAGTTGATTTTCTTGTCTTTACTTTCAGCTACTCTTCCCTTTTAAGCTTGTTTGTCACTCGCTGTGGAAAGAAACAACAATTATGTTTGTGTGTGTGTGTGTGTGTGTGTGTGCGCGCGCGCGCGCCGACGCTTATGCACATTCAGGTACATATGTGTTTATTCATTCAAATTCAAATGAGTAATCACCTTGGATGGATGTAATATTGAGAACTTGAAGACGATTTACAAGATCAAGAGAGTCAGCTCATCACTGATCATGTGACCTATGTAGATTGCCATTTTCTGGTTTTTCTTCAGTTTCATGGAAAGGTAACTTGTAAGAATTTTCTGTCTTTATCATGACATAAATGATATAAAAAAGCTCTATTTATGAAATTAGTTTGTGGTCCTTTCTCAGCTATTTCACTGGTGAGGAAAAAACTGAAGAAATAATAATGGCATAATCTTTTCTGAAATCATCTCCTGTGAATTTCTTCTTGTCATTATACCTCAACTTCTAATTAACTTCCAAATCCAGATAAATCTCTATCTGCACCTGGTTTACGCACTTCTAGTTATACACTTCTAGCTACTATTCTCGTGGTATAGATATATTTTAGTGACTGACAGAAATGCCTCTAATTTATATTTTAATTCTTATTGCACATTTAATCAATGGTCCATCTATAATTCTACCCATTCATGATCCCAAATACAGTAAACATCACTCACTTGCAGTATCCTCCCTGCAAGAGATTCTTGCCAATATGTTTAATATTAGCCCTATCCTACAACAATTTTTGTAGGGCTTCATAAAGTTTACTGTGTTTTGATGAGCAGATAAAGCCTTTCAGGGTGTGTATTGCCCAAGAGGTTCTTCCTGCCACTGCTTCTGTTATTTCCTTGCTTGTATTAATGATGTTCTCCTGTTTAAATCATATGTGTATAAGTGTAAGTGTAAGCCCTGCAGCAGCAAGGCGTTTATTCTGCCCAGAGACACACCTTTTGGACCTAGAAGAACACCTGTTTTATAGCAGACACTTAAGGAGTTGTTTCTGGATAAATAAATAAAACAATGAATAATTGTTGCGTGTGTGAACTGAGAATGGATGCTTTATGACAAACTTCCAGTGATATTTTAGAAGAGATTTTGTCTAGCATTTCAAATTACATGAAATGGTTAACCAATTCACCTTCTCCACAGCTGGAACACCAAATAACAAGAGAAGAATTGCAATCATCACCAAAATCGACTGCAATGTCTGTGATGCTTGGTTTGCATATATTTGTTTTAGAGAATCAGTGGGGCACACTTAGGAATTTCTGGCACCAAATCATGTTCACTCCAATCATTGCAATGGGTCATTTACTTTAGTTCATTACACAAATATTTGAGCCTGTGGAGTTTACAATTAGTTCAAGATTCCATCTGTGATGTGTTGGTCTGAAAACATATCAAGCAACATCAGCTGGAAAGTTTTCTCCAAATCATTTTAGACTTTTTAGAATTCTAAGGTCACTGTTTTGAACAGTACTAGGAAAGCAAGTCAGAAACCACAAAGGAAGGAGATTTAAGTGTTTCTTTTGATTTTTATGGTTTTGAAAAAGAAAAAGGGAATGGGTCAAAGGAAAAAAGAAATGTCATCTTGAGGTGACTCTGGTTTTTCAAATGAGATAAAACAAGTCATTCCCCAAATGACATGGTCTATTTACACTAAAATATAATCCATATAGCTGAGGTCAGAGTAGAGCTTAAAAAGGAAACAGACATAAGCTTTTTCTGGTGTTGCAAGTACTACTAGATTAGGTGAGGTAATAGCAGCTGAGCTTTCAGTAGTAATTTAAACTGAAATTTAAAAAAAAAACATTTAAAGACCATGTGCATGTGTGTGTGTGTGTGTGCTGTGTGTACTTGGTATCTCTTGCACAATATTCTAGTCTGTGCAATGCCACAGGAGAATGCCTTTGCTTCAGGAGAGTTAACCCTATTATTCATACCGATATATTCTCTACACCACATAAAAACAGTCTTGGTTCCTTTAGGCAGAAAAAAATGTCCCCTTAACTAACTGTCCCCTTACTTTCATAGGAAGAGCCTTCTTGTTTTTCTCTTATGTCTGTCTAGACTTTCTTTCATTCCTCCCAGATTTTATAAGTATTCTTCGTCCTATCCATGCCTTCACCATATTACATTCTTTTTGTGATATAATGCTTATGTTGTTAGTCAACATAGAGTACATCATTGGCTTTTGATGTAGTGTTCCATGACTCAATGTTTGTGTAAAACACACAATGCTCCATGTACTACATGCCCTCCTTAATACCCACCACCGGGCTCATCCATCCCCCTACCACCCTCCTTTCTAAAACCCTCAGTTTGATTCCCAGAGTCCATAGTCTCTCATGGTTCCTCTCCCCCTCTGTTTTCCCTCTCTTCATTTTTCTCTTCCTTCTTCTAATGTCCTCCATGATATTCCTTATGTTCCACAAAAAAAGAGAATTTGACATGCTATTATAACTGTCTTTCTTGGCTTGACTTACTTCACTTAACACAATCTCCTCCAGTTCCATCCACACTGATGCAAATGTTAGGTGTTCATCCTTCTGATGACTGAGTAATATTCCATTGTAATTCCATCCATTACTCTGATGGTTGAGTAATATTCCATGGAATAAAGAAATGGACCATATATTCTTTATCCATTTGTGTCTTGAAGGGCATCTCAGCTCCATCCACAGTTTGATTATTGTGGGCACTGCTAATATGAACATTGGGGTACATATGCCCCTTATTTTCACTATATATGTATCTTTGGGGTAAATATCAAGTCGTGTAATTGTTGGGTCACAGGATAGCTGTATTTTTTAACTTTTTGAGTAACCCCCACACTATTTTCCAAACTGGCTGTACCAACTGCATTCCCACCAACAGTATAAGAAGATTCCCCTTTCTCCACAACTTCAACAAATGTTGTTTCTTGTCTTGTCATTCTAACTGATGTAAGGTGGTATCTCAGTACGGTTGTAATTTGAATTTCCCTGATGGCTAATGAGTTGAACATCTTTTCATGTGTGTGTTAGCTATTTGTATGTCTTCTTTGAAGAAATATCTGTTCATATTTTCTGCCCATTTTTTTGACTTGATTATTTTTTTATTGTTACTTAATTTTTTTTCCCAGGGTTCCAAGATTCATTCCCCATTCCCTACACCCAGTGCTCCACGCATTAGGTGCCCCCAGTACCCACCACCAGGCTTTCCCATCCCTCTACTCCCCTCCCTCCAAGTCTCTCAGTTTGTTTCTGTGTCCAAAGTCTCTGTTGTTTCATTTCTCTCCCTGGATTACCCTAGTTCCCATTTACTTTCCTTCTCCCACTGTCCTCCAGGTTACCCCTCATGCACTGCAAGTAAGTGAAACCATGTGATACTTGACTTTTTCTACTTGGCTTATTTGTTTTTTGGGTGTTGAGTTTGAGAAGTTTCTTTTTTTTTCCTAAAGAATTTAATTATTTGACAGACAGAAACACAGCTAGAGAGGGAGCACAAGCAGGGGAAGTTGAGAGAAGGAGAAGCAGGCTTCCCACTGAGCAGGGAGCTCAATGTGGGGCTCCATCCCCGGGCTCTGAGATCATGACCTGAGCTGAAGGCAGATGCTTAATAACTGAGCCATCCAAATGCCCAGAGAAGTTCTTTATAGATCTTGGATACTAGCCTTTTATCTGTAGTGTCATTTGCAAATAGTTTCTCCTATTCCATGGGTTGCCTCTTTGTTTTGTTGGCTCTTTCCTTTGATGTGCAGAATGTTTTTACCTTGGTGACGTCCCAGAAGTTCATTTTCACTTTTGTTTCTCTTGCCTTTGGAGACATGTTTTGAAAGAAGTTGCTGTGGTTGATGCCGAAGAGGTTACTGTCTACGTTCGCCTCTAGGATTTTGATGGCTTTCTGTCTCACATTGAAATCTTTCATCCATTAGAGTTTATCTTCATGTATGGTGTAAGGGAATGGTCCAGTTTCATTCTTCTGTATATAGCTGCCTAATTTTCCCAGCACTATTTATTGAAGAGACTGTCTTTCCATTGGATATTTTTCCTTCTTTGTCAAAGATTGGTTGACAATAGAGTTGAGGGTCCATATCTGGGCTCTCTATTCTGTTCCATTAGTCTATGTGTCTGTTTTTGTGCCAGTATGTTGTCTTGAAGATCATAGCTTTGTAATATAGCTCAAAATCAGGCAACGTGATGCCCCCCAGCTTTATTTTTCTTTTTCAACATTTCCTTGACGATTCTGGGTCTTTTATAGTTCCATACAAATTTTAGGATTGTTTGTTACAGCATTTTGAAAAATGCCATTGTTATTTTGACCAGGATGGCATTGAAAATATAGATTGCTCTGAGTAGCATAGCCATTTTAACAATATTTATTTTTCCAATACATGACCATGGAATGTTTTTCCATCTTTTTGTGTCTTCTTCAATTTTGTAAGTGACTTCAATTTATAAGTGTTCTGTAGTTTTTACAGTATAGACCTTTTACTTCTTTGGTTAGGTTTATTCCAAGGTAGCTTAAGCTTTTTGGTGCTATTGTAAATGGAATCAACTCTCTTATTTCTCTTTCTACAGTTACATTGTTAGTGTATAGGAAAGCAATTGATTTCTGTGCATTGATTTTGTATCCTGCTACATTCCTGAATTGTTGTATGAGTTCTAGTAATTTGTGGGTGAGTCTTTTGGGTTTTCCACATAAAGTATCATGTCATCTGCAAAGGGAGAGAGTTTGACTTCTTCTTTGCCAGTTTGAATAACTTTTTTGTTGTTGTTGTCTGATTGTTGTTGCTAGGACATCCAGTACTATGATGAACAATAGTGGTGAAAGTGGGCATCCTTGTCATGTTCCTGATCTTAAGGGAAAGGCTCTCAGCTTTTTCCCATTGTGAATGATATTTGCTATGCACTTTTCATGGATGGTTTTTATGAAATCAAGGAATGTTCACTCTACACTCTGAAGAGTTTTAATCAGGAAAGGATGTTTGTATTTTGTCAAATGCTTTTTCTGCATCAATAGTGCTCTATCACATTGATTAATTTGAGAATGTTGAACCACACTTGCATCCCAGGGATAAATCTCACCTGGTTGTGATGGATAATCCTTTTAATATACTGTTCAATCCTATTATGTAGGATCTTATTGATAATTTTGGCATCCATATTCATCAGGGATATTGATCTGAAATTGTCATTTTTGATGGGGTCTTTGTGTGGTTTTGAGATCAAGGTAATGCTGAATGAGTTTGAAAGTTTTCCTTCTGTTTCTATTTTTTGAAACAGCTTCAGGAGAATAGGTATTATTTCTTTGAATGTTTGGTAGAATTCCACAGAGAATCCGTCAGGTCCTGGGATCTTGTTTTTTGAGAGGTTTTTGACCACTGCTTCAATCTCATTACTAGATATTGGTCTATTCAGGTTGTCAATGCCTTTCTGTTTCAGTCTTGGAAGTTTATAGGTTTCCAGGAATGCATCCATATCTTCTAGGTTGTTTAACTTATTGGTATATAAGTGTTGATAGTAATTTCTGATGATTATTTTTATTTCCTTGGTGTTAGTCATGATCTCTCCTCTTTCATTCATAATTTTATTAATTTGGGTCCTTTTTCTTTTCTTTTGGATATGTCTGACTGGTGTTTATCAATCTTATTAATTCTTTCTAAGAACCAGCTTCTAATTCCATTGATCTGCTTTACTGTATTTCTTGTTTCTAATCTATTGATCTCTGCTCTAATCTTAATTATTTCTCTTCTTATTCATGGTTTAATGCTTTATTTGTTGTTCTTTCTCCAGTTCTTTAAAGTGTAAAGTTAATTTGTGCATTCAGGATTTCTTCACTCTTATCCTGTCAATTTCCTTTTGCCCTCTTTTCATTTTTTTTAAAATTTCCCAAACTTTATCGTGTTTATTTTTTGAAATTTATTTTATTATTTTTGTCATTCACCCATGTAAACACTCAGAAGTATCAGATAAATAGAAGTAAAATATATTATGTCCCTTCCAGAGAGGAGAAGCAAACTGTTGACTGAGGAAGTGGTTGAATTCAGTAGTGAACTTGTGAGGGATGCAAAACAGCAGGTACACAACATTGCATCCTCTCCTTTCCCCAATATTTTGGCATCCCTACCTTATTCAGGCTCAAGCGTGATCCTGCATCCTTTTAACTTGCCAAATATCATTTGACAATTGAATGCCAATCTGAGACTTTATATAGTTATGTCTTTCATCCTAAGAATATGCTTTATATTTATAACTTCTGTTTCTTGTATAAACAAATTTTGTAGTTCATATTAGCAAAATAGAACTTGAACTGAAGGACACTTATTTCTTTGAAATATGGATCCACTTATTCAAATGCCCCTTACCAAACACTTCAAGAAAACTGCTTATTCTTTGACCTCTATTCTTCTTTATAATTACTCACTTCCTTCATAAGTGAATTCCTTTGCAAACACTCCTGAGTGACCTATTTTCTTTCTCCTCTATATTCAACTAAGGAAGAAGCACAACAGCTGTAGTTAGACCCACTTATCCACTTACTATATATATTCACAGGGTTGAAATTACCTGAAAAAAAATTATAGCTTTGTTGACTATATACATGATAGGGTTATGAGCACAACTTCTAAAACATAAACATAAAATTGACTTGAAATCCTATTACATTTTTGGATTTTGTTAGCTCTTCTACTCACTAAAAGTATGTTCCTCTTTCTTAAGTATCCATTAATTCTCCATATTCTACTCCTTAACAAAAATATTACTTCTTTTCTTCCATCAATTAAAATAGGTTCTTCATCACCACTTACTACCTAATCATACTCAATTAGTTTACAAGTTAGACCAGAATGTTATATTCTGAAATTATCTCATTTACCCATTTGTTTAACTATAAATCCCTGTGTCCCTCTTGGCTCTTTGGCATACTCTGCACTAAGTGTATGTGTGTGTGTGTGCATGTATGCTCTATTTCAAGCTTCAAAATAGCCATTTGATCTTGAATTTATTACCCCTATTTTCCAGGTGAAGAAAAGGATCTATAAAATCAGAGATAGCATTAAACTCAGAATTGTCTCTTTTTTTTTAAGATTTTATTTATTTATTTGACAGAGAGAGAGAGAGAGAGAGAGAGAGAGAGAGATATCACAGGGAGGCAGAGCAGCAGAGTGGGGGGGGCAGACTCCCTGCTGAGCAGAGAGTCCAATGTGGGGCTCGATCCCAGGACTTGGAGATCATGATCTGAGCTGAAGGCAGAGGCTTAACCCTCTGAGCCACCCAGGCACCCCAGAACTGTCTTTATAACATTTTAATATTCTGCAATTTTCCTTCACCAAAAACACAACTAATGAATTTCAGTGTCTCAAAATTTCTATATCTGGTAATAATAAAATATGCCATATTATTATGTAATTTTATCATCACATGAAATTATTAAAAAGCAGTTAGTACATTATAAGCATTTTTCTTTCTAAGTTATAAAAATATTAACTAACAACAAAATTTCCTTGAAAATTTCTGACATTCTCACAAAGCTAATCCAAAGTATGATAAGTTCTTTGAAGAAAACTGATGAAAAATATTGAGAAAAAAATTATATGTGAACACTTACAGAGAGGGAACAGACTGAAAAAGGGGGCCTGAAACTTAATTTTGAATAGCTCCCACATTAAGGTAAAGGATGAATGAACTAATAATAAAAATAACCCATCAGTACATAATAGTTATTCTTTTTTTTATAAGATAAAATGTATCTTTAAACTGTAGTTACAAACATGAACGATTTTAGTAACTTTTCAAAAGTTTTGTTTTCTTTTAGCAAATTCATTAAAATCAAAAGTCATTCTATAATGCATTGTCTATGTATACGTTATTAAAATATAGTTACAGGTCTGAGTAAACTGTTTTGATATTATTCAAGAATTGTTCAAAATCTGTATTACAGAAGACTTACTCTAATACATTAAAAAAGACAAATGCCTTTCAAATAACATACACTTAACTTTGGAATTATTTCAATAATCTCCCACTCAAAGAGCAGTGGCATTAGGTTTTTGGTGTTTTGTGTTTTTTTTTTTTTGAGGAAATCAATGTTTTAACATATAATATCCTTTATATTTAATAATCTTTCATGAATATAATAGTTATAGGTTCATATAAATTCATTTAAAAGATATTACATACTAAATTTAATTTCATTTAATTTCAAATGACAAGATTTTGAAATGGACACAATCACTAAATGCATAAATATAGCTTAATCTCTCTGTGCTTCCATTTCCTCACTTGTAGAGTCAAGCTAATAATATCTACCTTATTTTTTTCCAAGTTTTTATTTAAATTCCAGTTAGTTAACATACAGTATAATATTAGCTTCAGGGTAGAATTTAGTGACTCATCACTTATATACAACGCTTGCTTATCACAATGCCCATCCCCTGTTTAGCCCATTCCCCCACCCACAGCACCTCTTATAACCATCACTTTGTTCTCTATAGTTAAGAATTAATACCTGTTTTATAGAGGTGGGAAAATAATATAGTACTTGTGACAGCAACCAGCAATGAGTCAGACTCAGAAAAGAAGACCAGTACCTTCATATTCTGCTTGAAAAATGTGATTTTCTCAGCATTCTATATAGTTGGAACCTATCAACATTTTGGAAGCAGTTTACTTCTATTTGCATATTATTGCTGGGAATATATAAAACATACCACTAACCATTTTAAAGAATATTTAAAGAATAATTATTTTAATAAAGCTGTGTACCTCATGAAAAATTGTATAATGTCTGGCTTCTATCTGGGATCAAATGTTGTAGCTAAACAAACTAAAAACAGTGAGTAAGTTCAATGTTGAAGGGGAAAAAATTAAGCCTGAAGGTAGGGCATTGTGTAAATACTAAAGTTTAAGTATACAAGACTGCTGGATTTAATTAAATTTGAAAGCCCCACTTTGATCTCAAGTGCCCCATACAGACTGAATGGGCAGATTGGATCGATCATTTGGCTTTTACTTTTGATTAAATTTAACTTCTCTACATAGATGCAACTGGAAACAATCAATGCAGGTAAAAAAAAAAGAAGCAATTAACACAGAAGTGACCAAAGTTTCATGCTTATACATACAGACATACAGTATTTTTCATTTTGATGATAAACTTATGTCTACAGCTTGAATTTATAACTTGCATGTTTCATATAGCAACAGAAAAACTATTCACAGCAGACATACATTTTAGTAGCAGCAAATCATCTTAGAAACAAACTCAGAGGCCCAAACTCCACAATAATGGACACAATAGGATTAGCTGTCTAGTACCTGTTTTTTTTTTACTGTTGTTGTTTTTGTTTTTGTTTTGTTTTGTTTTGTTTGTTTGTTTGTTTGTTTTTAAAGACCTTCTTTTCCTCTTATCTATTTTCTATGGAATCCTCTACGCTGGTGCAAGTTGATTAGGCACTCTTTTCCAGGCAGTGGAATATAGGGGTTGGGGTTATGTTCCTGGACTTAAATTAAGCTGATCAGTGTAACTTTCCCTGAGTGTTTACTAAGAAACAAAGAGAGTTTAGTCATTCTCTCTAGATTGGTTGAACCTGAGTTTGATGGCTTAGTCAGATTATGCTACATTACACTAACAAATTCCAAAATCTTATTTGACAAAATAAATATAAATGTTTCTATCACACCAAACTCATTGTTGCTAAGTGGCTGTGTCATACACAAAGTTAGGGAATATTTCAAAGATTTTATTTATTTATTTGACACAGAGAGCACAAGTAGGCAGAGAGGTAGGCAGAGAGAGAGGAGGAAGCAGACTTCCTGCTGAGCAGAGAGCCCAACATGGGCCTTGATCCCAGGACCCTGAGATCATGACCTGAGGTGAAGGCAGAGGCTTTAACCCACTGAGCCACCCAGGTGCCCAAAGTTAGGGAATATTTCAAAAAGACTTCTCTCCCTTCTCAGACTAATTGCAACTTTGGGGGTACCCTAGATCATGGTTAGGTTTAATAATTCCCTAAAAAGACTTCAAGTACTCATTGAAAGCTATTACACACATAGTTAAAGTTTATGACAGCTAAAAGAGAAAGATTAAGGCCACTAAGGGAAGAGAAATATAGGACAGAGGCCAAGGAAGCTTCAAACATGGATCTTCCCATTGTGTTCTCTCTGTGATATCATGGAAAATGTTATGTTCATTGCATTGATGGAGAATAGTATCTCCAGAGTATTGCCAACCAGGGAAACTTACCTGAGCCTTGAGTCCAGAGTCTTTATCGAGACTCTCTCACATGGACAGAGTAGGGTCACTAAGTGACTTATCTCACCTTCCAGTCCCTCAAGAGGTCAAATTATACCAGGTGACCCAAAGCCCTTACCTTAAATCATATTATTAGATTATCCTGTGTGGCCAGTTCCATCCTCAATTACATTGTTAAAATACACAGGTGATACAAACTCCCAGGCAAACAAAATCACACTAACAAGTATGGCATCCCAAAGGCTTAGAGATTACCTTCCAGAACTCAAGCCCAAGGGCCAAACTGCAATATGGACTATATTAAATTCTTTACTGTACACATATAGACATAGCCAGGGAATGCCATGAAAGAAGAAAGAAGAAAGAAAGAAAGAAAGAAAGAAAGAAAGAAAGAAAGAAAGAAAGAAAGAAATTAAGAAAGAAAGAAAGGAAGAAAAGAAAAGGAAGGAAGGCAGAAAGAAAGAAAGAAAGAAAGAAAGAAAGAAAGAAAGAAAGAAAGAAAGAGATTAGTGATAGTCTCCAAATATTCCTGAAGCCATAAGTTCTTTCTGCAGTTTATTTCAACCTTTCCTTTAAATTGAACTTGCCATCAATTCTTTCATTTTGTCATATGTTCACACTTCAAAATAGATATTGTTTGTGTCTTGCATAAATACTCATGTTTACTAACACATTTTATATTAATTGTGGTCATAAGAATAAGTAATTTCCTTACTACCAACTCTAACAATTCAGATATATGTCATGATCCCCAAAAGAATAACAGGAGAGAACTAATTCCCAAGACATGGAATGTACTGAAGAAAGCAAAACTGGTTGTGAGAAAGCTTTAAAACTCAAAGTAAGGAAAGAGGAACTTTTATAAAGTTTCTTCTCTATGGCAGTGATTTTATATAAAATTATTTTATTTAGTATTCACAACACCCACAGCCCTCCAATACTATTATTTAGTAGGAAAAACACTGATATTATACTGTAAAATTGCATAAGTCATTGAA
Source organism: Spilogale gracilis (assembly GCA_004023965.1). NCBI lineage: Eukaryota > Metazoa > Chordata > Mammalia > Carnivora > Mephitidae > Spilogale > Spilogale gracilis. The sequence goes on from PITA01016812.1 coordinate 39,181, forward strand.
TAAATTAGTAAATACTGGATATATATTTAAATGGTGTTCTTATTGGCACAAATTCTGTTATATTTCCATTGCTTTTAAAGAAATGACTATCCAGCCTATTATTTTGTTTGGGATGTTTTCTTTTCAAAATAATGGAAATGGAAAACATAGAAAAACCTGTTTTTCAGTCTAGGAACAATGAATAGAAACCTTAAATTTAAACAAAAGCAAATAAGAATATTGCAAATTTCATAGTTTTTTCTTAACAAGGGTAGCATTTATCTATTGGGATCACCACAATATCTGTATAATGGAGGGTTAGTTTTTAGTGTTATCTGGAGGATTAAATGAGTTAAAATATGTGAAGTATTTATGAAAGTTCTTAACATATAGTAAACTTTGTATTGTGATCAACAATTATTATAACTATTATCATTATGGTGTCACCTTCTTAATTTATACAAATATCACAATAAAATTCCCAGAGTATCTAAATTTTCCTTACTTTTGATGGACATCTTAGTTTTTATATTTTAAATTTATGAGTTAATTGTATTTTCTGACAGATACAGTTCACAAAGTGTGAAAATTCATAAGTAATATTTTGAATATGGAGCTCGTATAATATCATAGAATCATTAACAATTATTTTAAATGATTATTTAAATGCTCTATGATCAGTTTGACTTCATATAAGACATAAACATTGAATCTAGAGGAAATTGTTAAAAGTGTAACAGAACATAAAGTTAAGGGGCTCCTGGGTGGCTCAGTAGGTTAAAGCCTCTGCCTTTGGCTCAGATCATGATCTCAGGGTCCTGGGATCAAGCCCCATATCCAGCTTTCTGCTCAGCGGGGAGCTTGTTTCCCTCTCTCTCTCTGAGTGCCTCTCTGCCTACTTGTGATCTCTTTCTGTGTCAAATAAATAAATAAAACCTTAAAAAAAGAATATAAAGTTAATAACAATAAAAAAGTGCCTGAAAATAAATAGACCATTAAACTGGGGAAAAGGTCAGTAATGTGTATGTTAGGCTAAGTACTTCTTACAACACACGATGGAACTTTAAGAACTAGGACATAGCTGAGTAAATTTGCAGAGGTAAAAATAAAAGTCATGAAGATAATGTTCAAATTGTATGAAGAAGATAAACTAAAACAAATTTAATTCTATGGCTGAGATGTCAGTGGAAGCTGATAATAAAGGACACTATAATTTTAAAATAAATTGGGTGTAATAAGGTCATATTAATTTCCAATAAGCTATGTCTTTGAAAGCACTAAAAATTGAAGGTAGGTTTAGAGTTTTTATTTATGCTCTTCTTTGTGCTCAGAAGGTTTACCTTTGAGTTTTTAAATATTTTTTTTTAATTTATCTGAACAACTTAGAGAACTTTATCATACTTCTGTTAACAAGTCATTAGTTCTAATGGGAAGGAAATAACTTCTTGTCAGAATTATTTAGAATATATTCAGGCAAATTAGCCTTACTTATTTTTCAGGGAATCACATATATTTAACAGAAACTTTATATGGCAATCTATTACTGCATTTTAACTGAGCTAACAAATAGCTTCTGAGATCAACTCATCAGAGTATATTCAGGTAGACCTGGTGTTCAACAAAGATCACACTTTGAGTCTTGGTATAGCTAATGCAGATGAAAATCAAACTTTTGGGAGTACTGATGTCCTAGGGATTACAGGACCTGTTCTTAAGAAAACATTGACTCCAGGGAAATGCTTAGAAACACAAAAAAATGAGAATTGAAAGAAATGGATTAGAAAGACATAACTCTAAACAAAGAGTTAGAAAAATTTTGCTTCAAAATAATCTGAAGTTACTGCAATTATGTATAGTGAGATTATTTTGAATGTGTAATTAATAAAGGATATTTTTTTTAAAAAAATCATTTTAAGTACAGTATGGAATAGTAGTAGAAAAAGAAAATATTGGGCACCTGGGTGGCTCATTGGGTTAAAGCCTCTGCCTTTGGCTCAGGTCGTGATCTCAGGGTCCTGGGATTGAGGCCTGCATGGGGCTCTCTGCTCGTCACGGAGCCTGCTTCCTCCTCTCTCTCTCTGCCTGCCTCTCTGCCTACTTGTGATCTCTCTCTCTGTCAAATAAATAAATAAAATCTTAAAAAAAAAAGAAAATATCATTTCACTATGTAGGTACATATATGCATATATATATATATACATATATCTCACTCCTTTTATGACTTTAAGATAGAGGTGATTATTCAGACTTAATTCAGTATTACTGGTGGTTCCATTACATTAGAATAGAATGTTTGTCAAATATTTTTGTTGGCTGTGGTAAAATTTGAAATATCAAAAGGAGAATTGTGACATTCCACCTCTGATTTCCAGCATAATTGTTTGCCAGAACTGAGTTAGTCATGTTTTTAGCCAGAGAAAGACTTTTTAAAAAAAATGTTTTATTTATTTATTTGACAGAGACAGAGATCACAAGTAGGCAGAGAGGCAGGCAGAGAGAGGAGGAAGCAGGCTCCCTACTGAGCAGAGAGCTGGATGCTGAGGTCTTGATCCCAGGACTCTGAGATCATGACCTGAGTCGAAAGCAGAGGCTTTAACCCACTGAGCCACCCAGGCACCCCAGAGAAAGACTTCTAAAAGACACATATACCATAAGGAAAAATAAATGCAGGGAGGAAACTATAGGAAGAAGGAAAAAATAAAAGAAGAAAAGGAAAGAATGCCCCTTATGTATTTTATTAAAACAACAACAGAGTCTATCATTTATAATATTGGTAAGATTTGTCAAAGAACATTTGCACCAGGCAAGTGAAACAGGCGGTGAAGACTTTATTCGTGTCTATTGCAACAGCAGAGAGAGACTGAACTCAATTACATTGAAATGAAAGATGGGAGAGCTTCTAAGCATTGGGGTGAGCTAGTGGCAAGTACTGAAGGAGAGTAGGAGGGAATGGGTCAATGTGCTTAGTCCAATTTGTTTGCTAATTGGAACTTCCTGGAGTTAGATTCCTACCCTCCCACATTTTTTTTAAATTACATTTTAAAGGCATAGCTTGCAGATGCTTGGGTTATTAAGCTGGTAAGAGTCTGGGAGAAGATTCCCATCTCAAAGGAACAGAGAAAGAATTTTGTTAACTGCAGGCTTAAATGCTCTAAGAGGAGGCCAAGGGATTGTAGTTAGAAGATATGTGTCTAAAGTCGGCTCAAGCTGAGAATGATGAGGTTATCTTGGTCACGGTTGTAGTTTTTTAATTCTGTCACTATATCTCATTAAATACTTTCACTCTCTTTGTGTTACTCTTTTTATCTCTCTGTCATTTGGTTTTCTCTTGCCCTCAAAATATTCATTCATATTTTTTTTAGTGTTCTTTGTTTCCTCTTCTAAGTTCTTTCCTTTCCGCTAGTGTTCCATCTTAGCTTAGTGACTCTCCAATGTCAATCTCTATTAATCAAGACTTTTGCTATGAAACTTATTAATTGCTTCACTTATAATGAATCTCTCATTCAAGCTTTCATACAGATTATAACATAATCAAAGGCACTGAAACAGTATTAAAAGATAGACATAAAAAATAATAATAAAATGACAACTGAGTTAGAATCCAAAATCGTCATTGAAAATCATCTTTTCTGGTGGCTCCTGGGTGGCTCAGTTGGTTAAGCGACTGCCTTCGGCTCAGGTCATGATCCCGGAGACCCGGGATCGAGCCCCACATCGAGCTCCCTGCTCAGTGGGAAGCCTGCTTCTCCCTCTCTCACTCCCCCTGCTTGTGTTCCCTCTCTGGCTGTGTTTCTCTCTGTCAAATAAATAAATAAAATCTTTAAAAAAAAAAAAAGAAAATCGTCTTTTCTTTGACAGACATCAAATATTTCACATTCTGAGATACAATTGTGACTCAACGGTTTTCACTACTGAAATAGTTTTCACTACTTTTCATAAGGCTCCAACACAAAAATATTGTAGAAATTAAACTACTTTTAAAAATACATCACCTTTTAAGCAAAATTTTGTTTTCATACATATTTCAAGTAATAAATACAACAGTGTTTAGAGATCCACATTCAATCATCTATGTATTAAAAATAAAAACAGCATGTCTTTTGTAACAACACTTGTATATTAATTGGTAATATATACATTAATTGATAATATATACATGTGTTAGTTTATTAACACATGTGTTCATTTTATAGATAGTAAGTGGAAAGGATGTACTAGAGTATATAACAATCTTAGAACTCTATGAAAAGAAAAAGAAAGCATATATACCACATTTAATCTTCCCTTGTCAATGTCCAATATGTTTTTACAAAAACCAGTAAAACAAGGTACATATTCATCTTCTTTTTGAACACACCAAAAAATGGGCAGGAGACATGAAGAGGCACTTCTCCATAGAAGATATACAAATGGCTAACAGACACATGAAAAAGTGTTCATCATCACTAGCTGCGAGGAAAACTCAAATCAAAACCACACTGAGATACCACCTTACACCAGTCAGAATGGCCAAAAAGAACAAGTCAGGAAACAACAAGTGTTGGAGAGGCTGTGGAGAAAGGGCAACCTTCGTACACTGTTGGTGGGAATGCAAGTTGGTACAGCCGTTTTGGAAAACAGTGTGGAGATTCCTTAAAAAATTAAAAATAGAGCTACCCTATGACCCTGCAATTGCACTACTGGGCATTTACCCCAAAGATACAGATGTAGTGAAAAGAAAATAAAACAGTGTACCCCAATGTTCACAAGGTACATAGCAGTGATTACAAAAGAACAAAAATCAAAAAGCAATTTTAAATAATTCATTACAAGTTACATTGTGCAAAAAATAAGTTAAATAATGTCACATTTATTTACACCTACTTACAGAATATGAGTAAGTTGATAGATGTAATTATATGCAATACATTTATACATATAATTATAAGCACCCTCCATTATTAAGGCAGATGGTGTTATTCAAATAATTCCTTTGTTCTTTGCATTAGAGATATTCTAAAATAGTTCAGAAATTATTGTATATCAATAATAGACTCAGTGAAATTTCTACAGACCACATTTTTACTTATTAAGCAATAAGGGAGGGGAATATCTTATATGTTCTTGTCTCCTGAGGCATCTCACAAAGGTTACAGTCTATTTCTGTTATTGAAGTTTTGTGGTGATAAATACCTGAACTCCTTTCAAAGTCCTAGATAGATAAGTATGGCTGTCAAATTCTAGTCAGAATCTGGCAGAATAAAGAATGACACATTCTTTCAATGTATGCCTGCCCTCTATTTTTTTTCTTTAGTATATTTTATGTGAAGTCTGATTGTAAACTGTATAGACATTCTGAACCACGGATGGTAGTCAAATTGTCAGTAACAAAGCAATGCAACTATTTTGCTTTCTGATATGTGCATACATCTGGAAAAGAAAACTCTTCCTTCATAATCTTCTGATTATAGAACAATGGACCTCAAAATATTGTCCATGTCTAATTATATAATAACCAGCTGGGATTTTAAAATATAGATTCTAAGGCCCTACTACAGTCTTACTGAATCTTGAGGATAGGGTACAAGAATTAGAACTTCTTTTCTAGAAGCCTTGTTTTATTATTGTTATTTTATTTGTTTTCTGTTTCTTTTTTTTAAGATTTATTTATTTTGAGAGAGAGAGAGAGAGAGAGAGAGAGTACACAAGCAGTGGGGAGGGGCAGAAGGAGAGGGAGAGAGAATCTCAAGCAGATTCCCTTCTGCTGAGCCTGGAGCATGACACAAAAACCAAAAAAGGCCCCAAATCGCTAAGGAATTGCTGAGGAAGAAAAGCAACGCTGGGGGCATCTCATTACCTGACTTCAGGCTTTATTACAAAGCTGTGATTACCAAGACAGCATGGTACTGGCACAAAAACAGAGAAATAGACCAATGGAACAGAGTGGAGAGAACACATATGGACCCACAAATCTATGGTCAAATCATCTTTGACAAAGCAGGAAAAAATATCCAGTGGAAAAAAGACAGTCTCTTCAATAAATGGTGCTGGGAAAATTGGACAGCTACATATAGAAGAATGAAACTAGACCATTCTCTTACACCACACACAAAGGCAAACTCGAAATGGATGAAAGACCTCAACATGAGGCAGGAATCCATCA
>PITA01016813.1:0-45308 GCA_004023965.1 Spilogale gracilis
TTATGCTGAGTGAAATAAGCCAAATAGAAAAAGTCAAGTATCACATGGTTTCACTTACTTGTGGTGCATAAGGGGTAATATAGAAGGCAGTAGGAGAAGGAAAGTAAATGAGAAGTAGGGTAATTCAGGGAGAGAAATGAAACATGAGAGACTTTGGACACAGAAACAAACTGAGGGACTTGGAGGGAGGGGGTGGGGGATGGGAGAGCCAGGTGGTGGGTACTGAGGGCACCTATTGCATGGAGCACTGGGTGTGGGGCATGGGCAATGAATCTTGGAACACTGAAAAAATAAAATAAAGTTAAACTCAAAAAAATAAAATAAAATAAAATAAAATAAAATAAAATAAAATAGGAAAAAAGAAAGAAAGAAAGAAAGTGCTCCCCGGTACCAGGGAACCAGGTGGCAGGGGAAGCCTCTGTGTCCATGCTTGGTCCACCGCTTGGGCTAGGACCATGCAAATTGCAACAGAGGTCACTCTTCCCACAGCCTTCCATGCGATGTGCAGGATCGCAGGGTCCTAGTGCACCCAGAGTGGGTGTGGGCTCCAGAGAGCATCCGGACAGCAACAAGCTCGCACAAACCAATATCACTCGTGGTTTCTGTGGCACGGGAGTGATGTGACAATCAGGGCCTGGGCACCATTCTGGCTAGCAACTGGGAGTACATGCTACCTGTGAGAGGTGGTGGGGTGCAAGGGAGAGTGCAGAGGGAGAGTCTGTATGCCCTGCACCATCCGCAGGGGAGCTAACTCTTCTCTCTGAGAGCCTTCTCTCTGAGAGGGAGGTCTGGGTGTGGTCAGCTTACTTTGCTCTGACTTTCCAAAAAGCTGAAAAAACACAAAAGCACAAAAACTTCCAGAGAACAAAAGCCTGAAAACCTGGTTTCCATGGAGCCCAGCCCCTTGATAGGGATGGAGAGATTCAGCCCAAGCAACATTGACTGAAAAACAACGTGGCAGACCCCTCCCCCATAAGGCAAGCCAGAATAATAAGAGGACAACCACAAATGGGTCCCCATAAAACTGTAAAATACCAACATCAGGGAAAAAACAATACATTAAGCTCCCGTTACTAGCCGGTATATTTTATAGATACAACTTTTCATTTCATTTTCTTTTAAACTCCTTTTCATTTTTATTTTTAAGTTTTCATTTTAAATTTTAAATTCATTCCTAAAATTCTTGTTCTTCTACTTTTAACCCACTTATTATAATGTGATATTTAATACAACATTCCATAATAACTTTTTAACTTGAACTTTTTTCATACACATATCTGTGTTTCTTTCTTTCTTTCTTTTTTCTTTTAAGTATACAAATAGATATAAGCTTCAAGGTAATCCCTCATTCATATTCAATACTACCCCTATATATAAACCAGTTTTAATTTCCCTATATATCTAGAAAGTGGAGTCCTCTAAAAATAATAACAAGATACACCCAGGAGGAACTGAAACACTTTCCTTGCCCACAACCAGGGTTTGTACTCACCTTCCCATCCTATTCTTCTGTCAGCATTTCTGTGTATTTGTTTTTGCCTTTGTAATATGTAAATACTGTTCTTGGGGGGTCGTTTGGGTTGGGTTTTTCTTATGGATTTTTCCCCCTTTCTTTTAATTTTGAGCCTCTTCTTGTTTACTTTTTTCTGGTTTTGTGCCATATAAATACTACCATTGGGACCCGTTTGGGCCAGGTTTTTTCTTGCTTCTTTTCTCTTTTTCTCTCTTTTTTCTTTCTTTTTCCTTTTTGGTGGTGACTTCTGATAGATCCAAAACTTTCCAACAGGCAACTCACCTGGATTGTGGTTGATATATTAAGCTATACATCCCCTCAATCACCCCCTCACCAAAATTACTCGGAGGAGGAACACACAACAGAAGAAGAACTCAGAGTCTGCAACCCCTGTCACAGGACTACTGGATATAAACACAAACAATATGACATAAGTGGAATTCAGAATAGCAAGGCACCAACATTCTAAGCAGATGAGTGTTAAATGATGTATGAGGCTTGCCTTGTGCTCAGACAGATCCATGAATTCAAATCTGAACTTTTTAAGGGTCATTTGTGGAAACCAATACTTAGCCCAGCTGGAAAAATTCTACCTGATTCATTGAGAAGTGATGAGTAGAGCTTGTGAAAATGGAAAAAAGGGTTGGGCAGTGGGCTCTGGAGGGAGTGAAGCTAGCCTGGTTTGTAATGCCAATAATGTGTGCTTACCAGTGACAAAGAGATGGACAGCCCAGGATCTCCAAAGGCCTAAGCTACTCTTCTGTTGGTATGGAATTGTTCATGGTTCACTGACTCAAGTGTTGAATTTCATAAAACTATCTTCTACCCAACTCCCCTCTCCAACCTTCCAATGGATGTGGGAAACAAAGGGCTCCAGTAAAGACAGGAAGTTTTAAAGGCCTCTTGTGAATGGAACCTTCAACCTACATTAAGAAGTCTGTCCATTATCCAATTGTTTTTTGGGTCGCTGGGCTGGGCACAAAACACTGCGTCTAGTGAGGTAGAGTAGATCAACCTCTCCTGGACATGTGAGATAGGGGTCCAAGAGCGTGGTAAAAGAGAAGAGTCAGAGAGAAACCTTTTACAAGCAGGGGATGACAGTGGTCCCCCAAGGTTGATTGATGTCCCAAAACAGTATTAGTGTCACCTTCATTCAGATTGTTTACTGCATAGCCTTGGTGCAAAACCTTCCTATAATGAAAGTTGAAAAAATGGTTGATTCTGAAGCAGCTGTAAAGTAAAATATGAATAATGCTCATCTCATTCATTCACTCAATTATTCATTCATTTATCCAGACAACCATTATTATTTACCTAATATGTGTAAAGTATCATGTATAATAGAAATATATAAAGCAGAGGCTCATTTTTTCAAGCTTACATGAACAAGGCTACATGGCATATACACATCCTCAAACATCACTGTGTTGTACATGAAAAATGCTTTTAAAAGGCATAAATGAGATAAAGAGGTTGGGAAAATGGTGGAGCAAGAAAATCCTAAGATCACCTGGTTCCCAAGATACAACTAAATAATGCGTCAGCATAAATAACCCAGAAAACAACTCAAAGAATGGCAGAACAAACTTTACAACTAAAGAGAAAGAAAAGACCCATTGAAGACAGTTGGAAGGGCAGAGATGCAATGGGGAGTGAAACAGACCATGCCACTCCAACCCGTCCAGGGACAAAACACCACCCACAAGAAGAAAATAAAGCCACTGCAGATAATTGGACTGAAGATAAAAGTGGCCAGGATACAACAGCAGAGTGCTGGAGAGACACCCCCTGAAGGACCAGGTTCTGGTGAATAGGGTACAGTGCACTGCAGGCTACCATAGGACTTCTTCTTAAGATCGTTACATTGAGTGGGGGACATAGCTGACTTTCCTAAAACAGAAGCAGGCAGAGAGTTGGAAAAAATGAGGAGACAGAGGAATATGTACCAAATGAAAGAACAGGATCAAACCACAGCAAGAGATCTGGGTGGAACAGATATAAGTAATTATGCTTGATAGAGAATTTCAAGTAATAATCATAAAGATTGTGATTCTCACTGGACTTGAGAAAAGAGTGGAAGTCATCAGTGAGACACTTAACAAAGAAATTATTTTTTAAAGATTTTATTTATTTGACAGAGAGAAACTTAGCCAGAGAGGGAACACAAGCAGGAGGAGTGAGAGAGGGGAAGCCGGCTTCCCGCCGAGCAGGGAGCCTGATGTAGGACTCAATCCCGGGTCTCCGGGATCATGACCTGAGCCGAAGGCAGTCACTCAACCAACTGAGCCACCCAGGTGCCCCAAGAAAGAGATTTTTTAAAAGAACCAATCAGAGAGGAAGAACACAACAAATGCAATTAAAATACACAAGATGGAATAAACAGCAAGAGGAAGCAGAGGAACCAATTAGTGAACTGGAATAGGTAAGAGAAAGAAATGTGCAAAAGGAGAATAAACAGAGAAATCAGCAACTCCATCAAGGTTAAAAATATCCACACTGTAATAATCCCAGAAGAGGAAGAGAGAGAAAATGGGGCAGAAAGATTATTCAAAAAAAAAAAACCTGAAAACTTCCCTAATCTGGGGAAGGAAACAGATATCCACACCCAAAATGGACAGATATCCCCCAACAAATCAACTCAAGGAGGCCCACACAAAAACACATAATTAAAAGGCAAAAAGTAGTGATAAAGAGAGAATTTTTTAAAAGATTTTATTTAGTTGACAGAGAAAAACACAGCTAGAGAGGGAAAACAAGCAGGGAGAGTGAGAGAGGGAGAAGCAGGCTTCCTGTCGAGCAGAGAGCCCAATGCAGGGCTTGATCTTGGGACTCTAGGATCATGACCTGAGCCAAAGGCAGATGCTTAATGACCAAGCCACGTAGGTGCTCCAAAGAGAAAATTTTTAAGTAGAAAAAGAAAAGAAAGAAGTTATATACAAGGAAAACCCTATAAAGATATCAATGGATTATTCAGCAGAAATTTTGCAGGCCAGAAGATATGGGCATGATTTTGAAAGTGCTGAAAGGAAAATCTGCAGCAAAGAATACATTATCCAACAAGGCTATCATTCAGAACAGACAGAGAGACAGAGTTTCTCAGACAAGTACAAGCTAAAGACATTCATGACCATTAAAAAAAGTCCTACAAGAAAAGTTAAAGAGGATTCTTTGAATGGAAAGAAAAAACTATAAACAAGAGTAAGAAAAGTATGAAACACAAAAGCAATAAAAATAAAGGTATCTTAAAAAGCAGACAACTGGAATTCACAAAATAAAAAGATGTAAAATATAATACCATTTACCCAAAATATGGGGGGACTAAAAAATGGGTTCAAACCTAAGCAAAAATTAACTTAATATGTACTGCTACATGAAGAAGATGTTATCTTCAAACCTAATGGTAACCACATATCAAAAATGGGTAATACATATGCAAAAAATAATGGGAAAGGAACCCAAGTATATCACCAAAGAAAGCCAACAAACCATGCAAGAGACCACGAGAAGAAAGGATCAGAGAAAAACTACAAAAACAACCACAAAAGAAGTACCAAAATGGCAGTAAATACATACTTATAAATAATTACTTCAAGTGTAAAAGGACTAAATACCCCAGTCAAAAACCAAAAAGTGACTGAGTGGATTTTTAAAAAGTCTCATTTATATTCTTCCTGCAAGAGACTTATGTCAGAACTAGACACATTTGTAGATTGAAAGTGAGAGGATGTAGAAACATTTATCATCATGCAGGTGAATGTCAAAAGGAAGTGGGGTTACTTGCTTTCTTTATATCAGACAAAATAGCCTTTAAAATAAAAGCTGTTGGGGCGCCTGGGTGGCTCGGTTGGTTCAGCAACTGCCTTCAGCTCAGGTCATGATCCCGGAGACCTGGGATCGAGTCCCACATCAGGCTCCCCACTCGGCGGGAAGCCTGCTTCTCCCTCTCTCACTCCCCCTGCTTGTGTTCCCTCTCTGGCTATGTTTCTCTCTGTCAAATAAATAAATTAAAAATAAAATAAAATAAAATAAAGGCTGTAATAGAAACAAAGAATAACACTATATAATAGTAAAGGAGATAATTCAACAAGAAGATACAACAATTGTAAATATTTATACACCCAACATGGGAACACCTAAATACATAAAACCATTAAAAACAAAATAAAGGAACTAATCAATAGTAATAATTAATAGTAGGGAACTTTAACACCACACTTACATGGAAAGACACATGATCCAAACAGAAATCAACAAGGAAATAGTGGCATTGAATGACACATTAGACCAGATGGATTTAAGAGATATATTTGATAACGTTCTATCCTAAAACAATAGAACGCCATTGTCTTCAAGGGCATGTGGAACATTCTCCAAAATAGATCACATATTAGGCCACAAAACAAGTCTCAACAAATTTAAATTAAAAATCAATGTCATACTGACCACAATGCTATGAAACTAGAAATCAACCACAAGAAAAAATACAGAGAGCACAAATACATGGGGGTTAAATAACATGCTACCAAGCAATGAATGGCTCAAACTGTAACTCAAACAGAAAACAAGAAAATACATGGAGAGAAATGAAGATGAAAACACAATAGTCCAAAGCCTTTAGGATGCAACAAAAGCAGTTCTAAGAAGGAAAAGTAGAGCAATACTGCAACATAGCAATACAGCAGTACACTATGACAACACAAGTAAGAAAAAGCTCAAATAAACAACATAACTTTACACTTAAAGGAGCTAGAAAAATAAGAGTAAGCAAAATGAGAAAACAGAAGGAAGGAGATAATAAAGATTAGAGCAAAAATCAATAATATAGAAACAAACAAACAAACAAAGACACTTCAATGAAACCAGGTGCTGGTTCTTTGAAAACATCAACAAAATTAATAAACCGTTAGCTAAACTCACCCCCAAAAAAGAGTAAAAAGACACAAATAAATAAATTCAGAAATGAAAGAGGAGAATTACTGACCAATACCACAGAATTACAAAGGATTATCACAGAATATTAGGAAAAAATATATGTCAAATGTTGGAAAACCTAGAAGAAATGGATAAATACCTAGAAACACAAAACGGCTTAAAATTGAATCAGGAAGAAATAGAACATTTGAATAGATCAATTAGCATCAATGAAATTGACTCATTAATCAAAAAATCTCCCAGCAGGGTGCTTGGGTGGCTCAGTCAGTTAAGCATCTGCCTTCAACTCAGGTCGTGATCCCAGGGTCCTGGGATCCTTTCTGACAAACAAATATTTTTTAAAACTAATTCCCAGTAGGGGGGCAAGATGGCAGAAAGCTGGGTGACCCCACTTCAGGGATTCCCCTTAAGTGAGCTGAATACCTGCAAAAAACGCTGCAAGAACACCCATGAAATCAGCCTGAAATGTAATATTTCACACTTCTGGATCTCTACATCGATAAAGAGGTAGAGTGGAGTGGGAACGCTCAGAGTGATATCCAAAGACAAAGGGACGTGGGGGAGGGGGCCCACAGAGGCGACCCATTGGAAAGCAATACCCCAGCACGAAAGTGCTCTGTTTGGGGGAACGACAGCAGATAACGGTCTGATTAAAAGCAGGCAAAAAATGGAGAGCTGGGGAAAGCTGACTGCCATTGTCAAGGATGTAGATCTCAGGGAGAAAGCGCTCCCCGGTGCTGTGCGAGGGAACACAGCAGAGCAGAGTATCTTTAAAACCGCCACTTTTTTTTCCCCGCACTTTTTTCCGCCTCTTGGGCCAGGCGTGCACAGCCCCCAGGGGAGGCAATTTTGCAGACTTGACCACAACCTGCGACCTGTGGGACAGTGGGATCTCAGTCCCTCCTGCATGGGTGTGCACTACAGAAGCTCTCTGGGCAGAGACAAGGTCGCATGACCCAAAATCAGTTGCAGTTTCCATGGCACGGGAGCGAACGACAAGCGGGGGTTTTGGGCATTAATCTGACCAGCAGCTGCGGGTGCACCCAGTTGTGACAAGCAGCCAAAGGGGAAAATACAGGGAGAATCTGTGAGTCCAAAACCATCCAGAGGGTTGCTAGCTGAGGGCTCTCTCTGGGAAGGAGGTCTGGGCGCAGACCTCTTGCTCTGGCCTGACTTTCTGAAAAGGTGCAAAAAGCGGCAGAAGAACAAATCCTCCAGAGAAAAAAATCCTGAAAACCTGGTTGCCATGGAGCCCAGAACCTAGGAAGGGGGACAGAGAGACTCAGCCCAGGTAAAAGGGGCTGAAAACAGCGAGGCAGGCCCCTTCCCCAGAAGGCAAGCCAGAAGAACAAGAGGACAACACTGAAACTGTAAAACCTCAACATTGAGGGAAAGGCAATATATTGAGCTCCTGGTACTACCCCAAGTAGTACTGTACACTTTATATATACAGCTTTTCACTTTATTTTCTTTTTTTAACTTTTTTCTATTTTTACTTTTAAAGTTTTCATTTTAATGTAAAATTCATTCTCATGTTTTTTGTTCCTTTAATTTTTAACCCACCTATTAGTACAACGTGATAGTTAATACAACACTCCATAATAACATTTTACCTAGAAAGTTTTTCAAACACATACCTGTGGTTTTCTGTTGTTGTTGTTGTTGCTTCTTTTGTTTGTTTGTTTTTTCTGTTTTTTTCTTTGTTCTCTCTTCTTTCATTTGTTCTTTTTTCTTTTAAATATACATATAGTTATAAGCTTCAAGGTAATCCTTCATTCCTATTCAATACTACCCCTATATACAAACCAGTTTTAATCTCCCTATATCTTTAGAAAGTGGACTCCTCTAAGAAAATAACAAGACAAACCCAGGAGGATCTGAAATATTTTCTTGCTCACAAGGAGGGTTCGCACTGATCTTCCCACCCTATTCTTCTGTCAGTGTTTCTGTGTAATTGTTTTTGCCTTTATAATATATAAATACTGGTCTTGGGGCTCATTCAGGTTGGGCTTAGTTTTTGATCTCTTCAACTTTCTTTTACTCTTGATGGTCTTTTTCTTTACCTTGTAGTAGTTTTGTACCATATAAATCCTACCATTGGAACCCATTCTGGCTGGGTTTTTTTTCTTCTTCTTTCCTCTTTTTCTCTTTTCTATCTTTTTTCTTTTTTCTTCCTCTTGGGTGGTGACTTCTGATTTCTCTGAAACCTTACAATGAGCAATTAACCTAGATACTGGTTGATATATTCAGATAAACAGCCCCTCAACAACCCCTCACCAAAATGACTCAGAGGAGGAACAACCAACAGAAGAAAAACCCTGCAACCCCTATCACAGAATAACTGGAAATAAACAGTATGACAGAAATGGAATTCAGGGTAGCAATAATCCAGGCAATGGCTAAGTTGGAAAAGAACTTTAGTGACAAGATAGAAGCTCTAATGACAGAAGTGAAAGCCGATCGGGCAGAGGTTAGAAAGACTATTAATTAGATGCAATCTAATTTAAATACATTAACAGGTAGCGTATGTGAAGCTGAAGCTCATACTGGTTATTCAGAAGACATATGAATTAAAAAGGAGGAACAAGAGAAGTCTTGGAACAAACAGCTAAAATCCCATGAAAATAGAATCAGGGAAATAAATGATGTCATGAAAAGCACCAACATTGGAATTATTGGAATCCCTAAGGGAGTTGAGAGAGAGAGAGGCTTAGAAGATATAGTTGAACAAATCCTGGATGAAAATTTCCATAATCTGGGGAAGGAAACCAATGTTCATGTCCTAGATGCAGAGAGGATACCCCTCAAGATCAATGAAGTCAGAAAAACCTCCAGCCACATAATTGTGAAATTCATGAATCATAAATTCAAAGAATATGTTCCAAGGGAAGCTAGGGGGAAGCAATCCCTTACATATAGAGTAGAATCACCAGAATAACGTCAGACCTAGCCACAGACACCTGACAAGCCAGAAAGAGCTGGCAAGACATATTGAGGAAATTACATGAAAAAAATATGCAACCAAGGAAAATTTACCCAGCAAGGTTGACTTTCAAAGTGGAAGGGGAGATAAAGCGCTTCCAGGACAGCCAAGGTCTAAAAGATTATATAACTACCAAGCTAGCACTACAAGAAATATTAAGAGGGGTTTTATAAAAGAGAAACGAACCCAAGAGTGACACAGAGGTATTCTATAGAAACATGAACTTCACAGGCAACATGATGTCAATAAAAACATATCTATCAATAATCACTCTCAATGTGAATTGCATAAATGTCCAAATAAAAGGCACAGGGTTGCAGACTGGATAAGATGACAGGACCCATCCATATGCTGTTTACAAGACACACATTTTGAATCTAAAGACACTTCCAGATTGAAAGTGAGGGGACAGAAGACTATCTTTCATGCCAATGGACCTCAAAAGAAAGCCAGAGAATTGATTCTCATATCAGAAAAATTAGGTTTCAATCTAAAGACTGTAGTCAGAGACACAGAAGGACACTATATCATTCCCAAAAGGTCTATACACCAAGAAGATATAGCAATTATAAATATTTATGCCCCCAACATGGGAGGAGCCAACTACATAAGCCAACTGTTAAGCAAAAAAAAGAGTCATTTTGATACATATACATTAATTGTAGGAGATCTTAACACACCACTCTCAGCAATGAACAGATCATCTGAACAGAAAATCAACAAAGAAAAAAGAGCTTTGAATGACACATTGGACCAGATGGATCTCATAGATATATTCAGAACAATCAACCTTAAAACAGCAGAAAACTCATTCTTCTCGAGTGCACATGGAACTTTCTCCAGAATAAACCACATACTAGATTACAAATCAGGGCTCAACCAATACCAAAAGACTGACATTATTCCCTGCATATGCTCTGACCACAATGCCTTGAAAAAGGAACACAACTATCAGAAAAGGATCGGAAGGAATACAAACACTTGGAAGCTAAAGACGATCCTGCTCAAGAATCTCTGGATCAACCAGGACATCAAATAAGAACATAAAAACTTCATGGAAATGAATGAGGATGAAGATATATCAATCTAAATCCCATGGGATACAGGAAAGGCAGTCCTAAGGTGGAAATACATAGCCATCCAAGCCTCACTCAAAAAAGTGGAAAAATCCCAAATACACCAATGTTCATTACAACTTAAAGAACTGGAAAATCAACAACAAATTAAAACAACCCCCCACACAAGATAGTAATAATTAAGATTAGATCAGAGATCAATGAATTAGAAACTAGAGATAGAGTAGAAAACATCAATGAAACTAGAAGATGATTCTTTGAAAGAATTAATAAGATCGATAAACCATTGGCCAAAGAAATCCAAAAGAAAAGGGAGAAGACCCAAATTAATAAAACTGTGAATGAAAGGGAAGAGATCACGACTAACACCAAGGAAATAGAAAATATTTTCTATTTAGAAATAGAAAAATCAGAAATTACTATCAACAGTTACATGCCAATAAGTTTAATAACCTAGAAGATATGGATGCATTCCTGGAAACCTATAAACTGCCAAGACTGAAACAGGAAGACATTAACAATCTGAATAGACCTATATCTAGTAAGGACATTGAAGCAATGATCAAAAACCTCCCAAAAGCAAGAGCCCAGGACCAGACGAATTCCCTGGGGAATTCTACCAAACATTCAAAGAAGACATAACACCCATTCTCCTGAGGCTGATTCAGAAAATAGAAACAGAAGGAAAACTTCCAGACTCTTTCTATGAAGCCAGCATTACTCTACCCCCAAACCAGACAAAAACCCCATCAAAAAGGAGAACTTCAGACCAATATCTCTGATGAATATGGATGCCAAGATTTTAATAAGGTCCATGCTAATAGGATCCAACAATACATTGAAAAGATTATCCACCACCACCAGGCACATTTATCCCAGGGATGCAAGGGTGGTTCAACACTCACAAATCAATGTGATAGAAGAAATCAATAAGAGAAGAATGAAGAACCACATGGTACTCTCAAGTGATGCAGAAAAAACATTTGACCAATACAACATCCGTTCGTGATTAAAACTCTTCAAAGTATAGAGATAGAGGAAACATTCCTCAACCTCATAAAATATATCTATGAAAAACCCACAGCAAATATCATTCTCAACAGGGAAAAACTGACAGTGTTCCCTCTAAGATCAGGAACAAGACAAGGATGCGCACTCTCACCACTATTGTTCAACATAGTGTTAGAAGTCTTAGCAACAGCAATCAGGCAACAGAAAGAAGTAAAAGGTATTCAAATTGGCAAAGAAGAAGTCAAACTCTCTCTCTTCACAGATGACATGATACTCTATATGGAAAACCCAAAAGTCTCTACCCCCAAACTACTAGAACTTATCCAACAATTCAGTAATGTGCAGGATACAAAATCAATGCACAGAAATCAGTTGTGTTCCTATACACTAACAATGAAAATATAGAAAGAGAAATCAGAGAATCAATTCCATTTACTTATAGCACCAAAACCCATAAGATACTTAGGAATAAACCTAAACAAAGAAATTAAGGATCTGTACTTGAGGAACTACAGAACACTCATGAAAGAAACTGAAGACACAAAAAGATGGAAGAGCATTCCATGTTCATGGATTGGAAGAATAAGCATTGTTTAAATGTGTACACTGCCCAGAGAAATCTATATTTTCAATGCCATTCCAATCAAAATTCCACCAACATTTTTCAAAGAATTGGAACAAACAATCCTAAAATTTATATGGAACCAAAAAAGACCCTGAATCCCTAAGGAATTGTTGAAGAAGAAAAACAAAGCTGGGGGCATCAATTTACCTGATTCAGGCTTTATTACAAAGCTGTGATCACCAAGATAGCATGGTACTGGCACAAAAACAGACACATAGACCAATGGAACAGAGTAGAGAGTCCAGATATGGACCCATAAATCCATGGTCAAATCATCTTCCACAAAGTAGGAAAAAAAAACCAGTGGAAAAAGACAATCTCTTCAATGAATGGTGCTGGGAAAATTGGACAGCTACGTAAAGAAGAATGAAACTAGACCATTCTCTTACACCACATATGAAGACAAACTCGAAATGGATGAAAGACCTCAACATGAGGCAGGAATCCATCAAAATCCTGGAAGAGAACATAGGCAGTAACCTCTTTGACATCGGCCACAGCAACTTCTTTCAAGACACGTCTCCAAAGGCAAAGGAGACAAAATTGAAAATGAAATTTGGGGACTTAATCAAAATAAAGAGCTTCTGCACAGCAAAGGAAACAGTCAACAAAACAAAAAGGCAACCCATGGAATGGAGAGGTTATTTGCAAATGACACTACAGACAAAGGGCTGATATCCAAGATCTACAAAGAACTACTCAAACTCAACATCCAAAAAGAAGATGAACACATCAAAAATGGGCAGGAGACATGACGAGGCACTTCTCCATAGAAGATATACAACTGGCTAACAGACACATGAAAAAATATTCAGCGTCACTAGCTATCAGGGAAATTCAAATCAAAATCACACTGAGATACCACCTTACACCAGTCAGTGTGGCCCAAATTAACAAGACAGGAATCAACAAGTGTTGGAGAGGCTGCAAAGAAAGGGAAATCCTCTTACACTGTTGGTGGGAATGCAAGTTGGTGTAGCCGATTTGGAAAACAGTGTGGAGATTCCTTAAAAAATTAAAAATAGAGCTACCCTATGACCCTGCAATTTCAATACTGGATATTTTCCCCAAAGGTACATATGTAGTGAAAAATGGCCATATGTACCCCAATGTTCATTGCAGGAATTGCCACAATCGCCAAACTGTGTAAGGAGCCAAGGTGCCCTTCAATTGATGAATGGATAAAGAAGATGTGGTACATATATACAATGGAATATTACACCTCCATCAGAAAGGATGAATATCCAACTTTTGTAGCAACATGGGCTGGATTGGAAGAGATTATGCTGAGTGAAATAAGCCAAGTAGAGAAAGTCAAGTATCACATGGTTTCACTTACTTGTGGTGCATAAGGGGTAATATAGAGGACAGTAGGAGAAGGAAAGGAAATGGGAAGTAGGGTAATTCGGGGAAAGAAATGAAACATAAGAGACTTTGGACTCAGAACGAAACTGAGGATCTTTGGGGGGGATGGGAGAGCCTGGTGGTGGGTACTGAAGGCACGTATTGCATGGGGCACTGGGTGTTGGGCATAAACAATGAATCTTGGAACACTGAAAAAATAAATAAAAAATATTTCCCAGTAAACAAATGCTTAGGGCCAATTTTCTTCACAGGTAATGTCTTCCAAATATTTATATTTCTTTTTTTTAATCAAATAAGAGAGAGCACAAGCCAGGAAATCATCAGGCTCTGGGAGAAGCAGGCTCTTCACTGAGCAAGCAGCCCCACTCAGTACTCAATCCCATATCCCTAGGATCAAGACCTGAGCCAAAGGCAGATGCTTAACCAACTGATCCACCCAGGCATCCTGAATTCATCCAAATATTTAAGGAAGGCTTAATACCTATCCTTCACAAACTATTCCAAAAAATAGAAGATGAAGGAAAGTCGCAAATTCATGCTATATGGCCACTATCACCCTAATAGTAAACAAGATAAACACACCAAAAATACATAAAGTGAGAAAGACAAGCCAGTATCTCTGATGAACATATATGCAAAAATCCTCAACAAGGAGGAAGAGGGGCAAGATGGCGAAAAGTTGGTGTCCCCGTTTCAAAGGGTCCCCTGAGGTGAGCTGAATACCTGCAAAAACACTGTGAGCACCCATAAAATCAGCCTGAAATTTAATATTACACACTTCTGGATCTCTACGGGGAAAGAAGAGGATCAGCAAAGAGGTAAAGTGGAGTGGGAACGCTTGGAGTGATATCGGAAGACAAAAAGTCGGCAGAGGGAACCCACAGAAGTGACCCACTGGAAAGCAATACCCCAGTATGAAAGTGCTCTGTGCTTGGAGAGCAGCACCAAATTGCAGTCTGATTAAAAGCAGTAAAAAACAGGGGGTCTTAAGAGGCAACCGGGCAAACCTGACCGCCGTTGGCAGGAATATAAAGCTGTGGCTTCAGACCAGGGATAGAAAGTTCTCCCTAGCGTTGTGTGAGGGAACCCGGCAGTGTGGAGTGTCTTTAAAGCTGCCACTTTATCCACCACTTGAGCTAGGTGCACGCAACCCACAAGGGAGGCAGTTCTGCAGACTTCTGTGAGACCTGCGGGACCATGGAATCTTAGTGCTTCCTGCATGGGGATGGACTCCAGAGAGCATCTGGGCAAAGACAAGGTCTCACAATCTGAAATCAGTCACAGTTTCCATGGCACAGGAGTGAAGGAACAAGCAGGGGCTTCAGGCACCACTCTGACTACTGGCTGCATGTGCGTGCTACCTGTGAGAGGTGGCAGAGTGCTGGAGAAGATAAGAGAGAGTTGGTGTGCCCCACGCCATGAAGAGGAGAGTTAACTGAGGCCTTTCTCTGAGACAGAGGTCTGGACATAGACATCTTACTTTGCCCTGACTTTCCGAAAAGCCACAGAAAGCCACAAAAGAACAAATCCTCCAGAGAAGAAAAGCCTGAAATCCTGGTTGCCATGGAGCCCAGCCCCTAGAAATGGGGTGGAGAGACTCAGCCCAGGTAACATTGACTGAAAAAGAGTGTGGCAGGCCCCTCCCCCAGAAGGCAAGCCAGAAGAACAAGAGAACAATACCAAAGGGTCTCCATAAAACTGTAAAATCCCAACATCAGAGAAAAAGCAATATATTAAGCTCCTGGTACTAACCCAAAAGCTGTACATTTTATAGATATAGTTTTCATTTTACTTTATTTTTAACTTCTATTTTTATTTTTTAAGTTTTCACTTCAAAATTTAAATTCATCCTCACAGCTTTTGTTCCTTTTTTTAACCCACTTATTATTACAATGTGATACTTAATACAACACTCCTTAATAGCTTTTTACCTTGAACTTTTTCAAACACATATCTGTGGGTTCTGTTCTTGACGTTGTTGTTCCTTCTCTTGTTTGTTTGTTTTTCTGGGTTTTTTTTCTTTTTTCTCTTCTTTCCTTTATTCTTTTTTCTTTTAAATATATATATAGATATAAGCTTCAAGGTAATCTTTCATTCCTATTCAATACTACCCTTATATATAAACCAGTTTTAATTTCCCTATATCTCTACAAAGTGGACTCCTCTAACAATAATAACAAGACACACCAGGAGGGTCGGAAATACTTTCCTTGACCACAAGAAGGGTTCATACTCACCTTCCCATCCTATTCTTCTGTCAGTATTTCTGTGTAATGTGTTGGCCTTTGTAATATATAAATACTGTTCTTGGGGGTCATTTGGGATGGGTTTAACTTTTTGACTTATTCAACTTTCTTTTACTTTCAACAGTCTTTTCTTTACTCTTTTGTGGTACTGTATCATATAAATCCTACCATTGAGGACCTTTTTGACCAGGTTTTTTTCTTGTTTCTTTTCACTTGTTCTCTCTCTTTTTCTTTCTTCTTCCTTGTCGTTGGTGACTTCTGATTGCTCCAAAGCCTTCCACTGAGCAACTCACATGGATAGTAGTTGATATATTCAGCTATACATCCCCTCAACCACCCCTCACCAAAATGACTCAGAGGAGGAACAACCAACAGAAGAAAAATCCAGAGACTGCAGCCCCTGTCACAGAACTACTGGAAATGAACACAAAAAATATCACAGAAATAGAATTCAGGGTATCAAACATCCAAGCAATAGCTAAGTTGGAAAAGAACATTAGTGACAATATAGAAGCTCAAATGACAGAAGTGAAAGCTTAACAGGCAGAGGTTAAAAAGGCTATTAATGAGATAAAATCCAATTTAAATACACTAACAGCTATGGTAGGTGAAGCTGAAGATTGCATTAGTGATTTAGAAAACAGATAGATTGAGAAGGAGGAGCAAGAGAAGTCTTGGAAAAAACAGCTAAAATCCCATGAAAATAGAATTAGGGAAATAAATGATACCATGAAACACTCCACTGTCACAATTATTGGAATCCTTGAGGGAGTTGAGAGAGAGAGGCCTAGAAGATATAGTTGAACAAATCCTCAATGGAAATTTCCATAATCTGGGGAATGAAACAAGTGCTCATGTCCTAGAGGCAGAGAGGACACCCCCCAAGATCAATGAGGCCAGAAAAACATCCAGGCACATAATCATGAAATTCATGAATTAAGGGGCAACAAGAGGGGAAGGGATCCTTAGGTACAGAGGGAGGACCATCAGAAAACATCAGACCTATCCACAGACACCTGGCAAGCCAGAAGGGGCTGGCAAGACATATTCAGGAAATTACATGAAAAAAAAATATGCAACCAAGGATAATGTACCCAGCAAGGTTGACTTTCAAAATGGAAGGAGAGATAAAGAGCTTCCAGGACAGCCAAGGTCTAAGAGATTATGTGACCACCAAGCCCGCACTACAAGAAATATTAATGGGGGTTCTATAAAAGAGAAACGAACACAAGAGTGACACAGAAGAGAAATTTACAGAGGTAGTCTATAGAAACATGAACTTCACAGGCAACATGTTGTCAATAAAATGTATCTATCAATAATCACTCTCAATGTGAATGGCCTAAATGCTCCAGTAAAAAGGCACAGGGTTGCATACTGGAAAAAACGACAGGACCCATCCATATGCTGCTTACAAGACAGACATTTTGAATCTAAAGACACTTCCAAACTGAAAGTGAGGGGATGGAGGACCATCTTTTATGCCAATGGACCTCAAAAGAAAGCTGGGGTAATGATTCTCATATCAAACAAATTATATTTTAATCTAAAGACTGTACTCAGAGACACAGGACACTACATCACTCTCAAAGTGTCTATACACCAAGAAGATATAACAATTGTAAATATTTATGCCCGCAACATGGGAGCAGCCATCTACATAAGCCAACTGTTAAGCAAAATAGTCATATTGATATGAATACATTAATTGTAGGAGATCACAAAACACCACTCTCAGCAATGGAAAGATCATCTAAACAGAAAATCAACAAAGAAACAAGAGCTTTGAATGACACATTGGACCAGATGGATCTCATAGATATATTCAGAAAAATCCACCTTAAAACAGCAGAAAACTCATTCTTCTCGAGTGCACATGGAACATTCTCTGGAACATACTAGGTCACATATCAGGGATCAACCGATACCAAAAGACTGACATTATTCCCTGCATATTCTCTGACCACAATGTCTTGAAAAGGGAACACAACCATAAGAAAAAGTTCGGAAGGAACACAAACACTTGGAAGCTAAAGACTATCCAGCTGGAGAATATCTGGATCAACCAGGAAATCAAGGAAGCACTTCAACACTTCAGGGGAACCAATGATAATGAAAATACATCAATCCATAACCTATGGGATACAGGAAAGGCAGTCCTAAGGTGGAAATATACAGCCATCCAAGCCTCACTCAAAAAAGTTGAAAAATCCCAAATACACCAACGTTCATTACAACTTAAAGAACTGAAAAATCAACAACAAATTAAACCTACCCCCCACACAAGATGGGAAATAATTAAGATTAGAGCAGAGATCAATGAATTAGAAACTACAGATACAGTAGAACACATCAACGAAACTAGAAGCTGGTTCTTTGAATGAATTAGTAAGATCAATAAACCTTTGGCCAAATTAATCCAAAAGAAAAGGGAGAAGACCCAAATTAATAAAATTATTAATGAAAGGGGAGAAATCATGACTAACACCAAGGAAATAGAAACAATCATCAGAAGTTACTGTCAACAGTTATATGCCAATAAGTTTAACAACCTAGAAGATATGGATGCATTCCTGGAAACCTATAAACTGCCAAGACTGAAACAGGAAGAGATTGACAATATGAATAGACCAATATCTAGTAAGGAGATTGAAGCAGTGATCCAAAACCTCCCAAAAAACAAGATCCCAGGACCTGACGGATTCCCTGGGGAATTCTACCAACCATTCAAAGAAGAAATAACACCTATTCTCCTGAAGCTGTTTCAGAAAATAGAAACAGAAGGAAAACTTCCAGACTCTTTCTATGAAGCCAGCATTACTCTAATCCCCAAACCAAAGACCCCATCAAAAAGGAGAACTTTAGACCATAATCTCTGATGAATATGGCTGCCAAGATTCCTTTTTTTTTAAGATTTTTATTTATTTGACAGAGATAAACACAGCCAGAGAGGGAACACAAGCAGGGGGAGTGAGAGAGGGAGAAGCAGGCTTTCCGTGGAGCAGGGAGCCTGATATGGGACTCGATCCTGGGTCTCCGGGATCATGACCTGAGCTGAAGGCAGTTGCTTAACCAACTGAGCCACCCAGGCGCCCCGTGGCTGCCAAGATTCTTAACAGGATTCTTACTAATAGGATCCAACAGTACATTAAAATATTACCTACCACGACCAGGTAGGATTTATCCCTGGGATGCAAGGGTGGTATGACACTCTCAAATCAATAAATGTGATACAACAAATCAATAAGAGAAGAGAAAAGAAACACATGGTACTCTCAATTGATGCAGAAAAAGCATTTGACAAAATACAGCAATTGTTCCAGATTTGAAACTCTTCAAAGCATAGGGGTAGATGGAATATTCCTCAACCCCATAAAATCTATCTACAAAAAACCCACAGCAAATATCATTCTCAATGAGGAAAAACTGACAGCCTTCCCACTGAAATCAGGAACAAGACAAAGATGCTCACTCTCGTCACTATCATTCAATATAGTGTTAGAAGTCCTAGCAACAGCAATCAGGCAACAAAAATAAATAAAAGCATTCAAATTGGCAAAGATGAAGTGAAAATCTCTCTCTTTGCAGATGACATGATATCTATGTGGAAAACCCAAAATACTCTACCCCCAAACTACTAGAACTCATACAACAAGTCAGTAATGTGGCAGGATACAAAATCAATGCACAGAAATCAGTTGTGTTCTTATACACTAACAATGAAAATATAGAAAGGAAAATCAGAAATCAATTCCATTTACTATAGCACCAAAAACCATAAGATAACTTGGACAAACCTAACCAAAGAAGTTAAGGATCTGTACTCGAGGAACTATAGAATACTCCTGAAAAATTTGAAGAAGCCACAAAAGATGGAAAAGCATTCCATGCTCATTGATTGGAAGAATAAACATTGTTAATATGTCTATCTTGCCCAGAGCGATCTATACATTCAATGCCACCCCAATCAAAATTCCACCAACATTTTTCAAAGCATTGGAATAAACAATCCTAAAATTTATATGGAACCAAAAAAGACCCTGAATTGCTAAGGAAATGTTGAAAAAGAAACATGAATCTGGGGGCATCACATTACCTGATTTCAAGCTTTATTACAAAGCTGTGATCACCAAAACAGCATGGTACTGGCATAAAAACAGACAAATAGACCAATGGAACAGAATAGAGAGTCCAGATATGGACCCACAAATCTATGGTCAAATCATCTTCAAAAAAGCAGGAAAAAATATCCAGTGGAAAAAAGATAGTCTCTTCAGTAAATGGTGCTGTGATAATTGAACAGCTACATATAGAAGAATGAAACTAGACCATTCTCTTACACCACAGACACAAATATTAACTCCAAATAGATGAAAGACCTCAACGTGGGGCAGAAATCTATCTAAATCCTGAGGAGAACATAGGCAGTAACCTCTTTCACAGAGGCAAAAGCAACTTCTTTCAAGACACGTCTCCAAAGACAAAGGAAACAAAAGCAAAAATGAACTTTTGGGAGTTCATCAAAATTAAAAGCTTCTGCACAGCAAAGGAAATAATCAACAAAACAAAGAGGCAACCCATGGAATGGGAGAGGATATTTGCAAATGAGACTACAGACAAAGGACTGATATCCAAGATCTATAAACAACTATTCAAACTCAACATCCAAAAAGGAGGTGATCACACCAAAAAATGGGCAGGAGACATGAAGAGGCACTTCTCCATAGAAGACATGCAAATGGCTCACAGACACATGAAAAAATGTTCATCTTCACTAGCTATCAGGGAAGTTCAAATTAAAACCATATTGATGGAGGTGTAGTATTCCATTGTATATATGTACCACATCTTCTTTATCCCTTCTTCTGTTGCTCAACAACATTCATAATCAGGGAAATGTGATTCAAAACCACAGTGAGATACCTCAAACCTGTCAGAATGGCTAAAATAAAAAATTCAAGAAACAGTCTTGTCAAGGATGGAGAAAAAGAAGCACTTGTGCACTCTAAGACAGTATAGAGGTTACTTAAAAAGTTAACAACAAAACTTCCCTATAATCCAGTCATCATACTGCTGTGTATTTACCCAAGGAATACGAAAACACTAATTTGAAGGGATATATGCACCCCTAAGTCTATTGCAGCATCATTTACAATAGCCAAACCATGGAAGCAGAACAAGTGTCCTTAAATAGTTGAATGAGTAAAGAAAATGTAGTACATATATAATAGAATCTTGTTCTTCCATAAAATGAATGAAATCTTGCCATTTAAAACTATATGGATAGGTCTAGAGAGTATGATGCTAAGCAAAGTAAGCAATGAATTTCATTCATATGTGGATTTTAAGAAGCCATACAAATGAACAAAGGAAAAGAAAGAGATAAACCAAGAAACAGACTCTTAACTAAAGAGAACAAACTGAAGGTTACCAGAGGGAAGTTTGTTAGGGGGAAGGGTGAAATGAGTGAAGGAGATTAGGAGTGCTCTTGTATTGATAAGCACTGAGTAATATAGGGAACTCTTGGATAACTATGTTGTACACCTGAAACTAATATAGCACTGTATGTTAACTATACTGGAATTACAATTTTAAATACAAAAAATAAATAGTAATACTGTCTTATTAAAAAATGAATAAATGATATAAATGAAAGAAGCTGTATCCCAGTAGGAAGTACTTTTATCAAGACCATCTAGTTAAACCTCTTCATTGTATAAGACATTGTATTCCCCTGAGAGGGAAAGAGTATTCTCCTCATGGCTAGATAGCCAAGTGATAGCAGAGCTGATCTTTACACTAGGAATTAAAATAATTCAAAAATTACTATTGTTTGATATGACAAAAACAAAACTTCACAGGAGTTTTGAGTTTATGTTTAAAGAACAGGAAAGATTTTCTTCCCTACTTTTTACTTTGAGAAACGTTAAAGACACAGCCAGAGTGAGCAACATAATTGGTGAGGCTAGTGCAAAATGAAAATGTGATGCTCATCATTTAAAAAAACAGGGAGAGGCGCCTGAATGGTTCAGTTGGTTAAGCATCCAAACTCTTGATTTTAGGCTCAGGTTATGATCTCAGGATCATGAGATTGAGCCCACATGATGCTCCATGTCAGTGGGGTGTCTCTTGAGGATTCTCTTCCTCTCCCTCTCCCTATCCCTCTCCCTCTCCATCCTCTCTCTGTCTCTCAAATAAATACATCTTTAAAAATAAAAAATCAAGGAAATTTCTGCCCAAGTTACTAAAATATAATACATTTTAATTTTTCTGTGCTTGTGTGTGTGCTCTCAATCACTAGCACTCTTTCTCAAATTGCCATAGTGTTTTCTGTTTGTTATTTTATGTTGTTATAAGTAAAAAATAATAAAAATTTTAAATTATAAGCATGAATTTTACCATTTAGTTTTATATTGTGCAATACTGGTTTTAAATGCAAATATAAGAGCAGTTAACTCATATGCAGAATCACCAAAATTATGCAGTTCATATTTCATAACTCTCACATGTATATGTGTTTTGTTCTTACCAGAACAGTTAAATGTTGCACAAAACTAATTCAACTTCTTTTTTTATTATTATTGTTTTTTTTTAAAATATTTTATTTATTTGACAGAGAGAAACACAGCCAGAGAGGGAACACAAGCAGGGGAGGGAGAGAGGGAGAAGCAGGCTTCCCGTCGAGCAGGGAGCCCGATGTGGGACTCGATCCCGGGTCTCCGTGATCATGACCTGAGCCGAAGGCAGTCGCTTAACCAACTGAGCCACCCAGGCGCCCCATATTATTGTTACTAAAATTTTTTTTCCAGTGTTCCAAGATTCATTCCGCATTCCCCACACCCAGTGCTCCACACTTTAGGTGTCCCCAGTACCCACCACCAGGCTCTCCCATCCCTCCACCCCCCTCCCTCCAAGTCCCAACTTCTTTTGATTTCACTTTTGCACCGAACTTTTTCAAATACTTTTCGTTTCACTTTTTGATATGCACACATTTTACCAACACTTTCTACCTTTGGTTTGCTGATGAGTAAGAAAGGAGTAAAATGAAAGGGAACTATGAGTTGTCCTATCTTCCTCTTTACTTCAATATCATTCTATGTAGCAATAGAGGTTGGTTAATACAGGGAAGTCATGTGAGTTAAAAAGAACATAATAGGATTCCTATGTCATTCATGTTTCTTAGACTGCCTTTGCCTTCCTTTTACATTCAATGCAAGCTCTGGTTTGAATGGTAGGTATAGATTCCTGGAGTTCTGATTGCCCCCACTAATTCAGTCAGACATGTAACTTGTTTACTTTGTACACAATCTGAATCTTGCTGAACTCCCATATATTGTGGGTCCGTGAGAATTCTGAGTTATGGAGCATCACAAATACCATAAGCAAATGAAGTGGCAAGGAACAGTGGGCACACATATTATGTACATCTACCCTGCTTATGTGCATGCTCCACTGTCCCACTGGAATTCACTCACAAAACACAAATTCAAAGATGAAATTATTAAAAAACTTCAAAAAAAGTGACAATAGAGCATTAAATCAACTTCAGGACCCTTTTGAGCCTGGAACCTTGTATGACCACACAGGTCACAAACACATGAAGTTGACATGTATATAGAAAAATGAACAGATTTTTACAGATAACAACCGTATACTTACCACTTAGATTCAACAATTTATGTTTTCTTTATTTTATTATATATCTATTCTTCATTTGACCTATCCATTAATTTCTCTTATCATTCATTGTGTTTCAAAGTAGCAGACATCAGTAAACTTCACCACTATATACTTCAGTATGCATGTCATTATCTAAAATTCCATATAAGTTTACAGTTACCTTGAAGAATCTGTGCAGACATTAAAAAACAAATATTAAAATAACATTTTGAGAATTCTAACAAATGCATACACCTGTGTAATTGAAATCCCTACCAAGATATAGGACCTTACCATCATCCCCCAAATATCCCCTTTCCAGTCAAACTTTTTTTTACTTTAAATTTATTTTATTTTTTCAGTGCTCCAAGATTCATTGTCCATGCCCCACACCCAGTGCTCCATGCAATAGGTGCCCTCAGTACCCACCACCAGGCTGTTAAAGGGTTAGTATCGAAAATCTGTATCGAAAATAGTATCGAAAACCATCCCCCCCCAAGTCCCTCAGTTTGTTTCTGTGTCCAAAGTCTCTCATCAGGCAAACTTTTTTTTTACTTCTTTAAACTTTTGTTTGTTTTTTCAATTGTTTATTTAAATTCTAGTTAAGTAACATATACCATAATATTAGTTTCAGAAGTAGAATTTAGTGATCCATCACTTACATATAATACCCACTGCTTTTCAAAAGTGCCCTCCTTAATACCCATCACCCATTTAACCCATCTCCACACCTACCTCCCCACCAATAAAACTCAGTTTACTTCTCCATAGTCAAGAGTCTGTTTTACAGCTTGCCTCTCTCTTTTCTTTACCCTCTATGTTCATCTGCTTTCATTCTTAAATTTGACATGTAAGTGAGATCATATAGTATTTGTCCTTCTCTATTTCACTTAGCATAATGCACTCTAGCTCCATCCACATCATTGCAAGTGGCAAGGTTCCATTCTTCTTGAGGCTGAGTAATATTCCATTATATATTCCACATCTTCCTTATCCATTCATCAGTAAATGTAAATTGGGACTGTTTCTATAATTTGGCTATTGTACATAAACATGTAAACATCAGGGTGCAAGTATCTTTCTGAATCAGTATTTTTTTATTCTTTGGATAAATACCAAGTAGTGCAATTTCTGGGTCATAAGGTATTTCTAGTTTTAACTTTTTGAGGAACCTCCACACTGTTTTCCAGAGTTGGCTGCACCAGTTTGAATTCACACCAAAAATGTAAGAGGGTTTTCCCTTCTTGCTAACATCTGTTGTTTCCTGTGTTGCTTATTTTAGCCAGGTTGACAGATGTGAGGTAATCTTATTGTAGTTTTGATTTGCATTTCCCTGATGATGAGTGATGTTAAGAAACTTTTCATGTATCTGTTAGCCATCTGGATATCTTTTTTGGCAAAATGTCTATCCATGTCTTTTGCCCATATTTTAACTGGATTATTTGTTTCTAAGGTGTTGAGTTTGAGAAGTTCTTTACAGATTTTTGATACTAACCCTTTAACAAATATGTCATTTGCAAATATCTGCTCCCATTCTGAAGGTTGCCTTTTAGATTTGTTGATTATTTCTCCCACTGTGCAGTATTTTTTTTATCTTGATGGAGTCCCAATAGTCATTTTGCTTTTTTTCCCCTTGCCTTAGGAGACATGTCTAGCAAGAAATTGCTATGGCCAATATCAGAGAAGTTCTTGCCTATATTCTCCTCAAGAATTTTGATAGTTTCCTGTCTCACATTTAGGGATCTCAATCATTTTGAATTTATTTTTGTGTATGGTATAAGAAAGTAGTCCAGTTTCATTTTTTACATGTTGCTATCCTGTTTGACCAACACCATTTGTTAAAAAAGACTGTCTTTTTTCCACTGGGAATTTTTTACTGGTTTATCAAATATTAGTTCACCATATAATTGTGAGTCTATTTCTGGGTTTTCACTTCAGTTCCATTGATCTATGTGTATATTTTTGTGCCAATACCATACCATCTTGATTAATACACAATTGTAATATAGCTAGAGGTCTGGCATTGTGATACATTGCTGTTAAAAACATTGGGGTGCATGTGTCCCTTTGAATCACTGTGTTTTTATCTTTTAGATAAATACCTAGTAGTGCAATTGCTGGGTCATAGGGTAATTCTATTTTCAATTTTTGAGGAAGCTCCATACACTTTTCCAGAGTAGCCTCGCCACTTTGCATTCCCACCAACTGTATAAGAGCATTCCCCTTCCTCTGCATCCTTGCCAACACTTGTTGTTTCTTGAGTTGTCAGTTTTAACCACTCTGACTGGTGCAAAGGGCTATCTCATCATGGTTTTGATTTGTATTTCCCAGATTCCAAGTTATACTGAGAATTTTTTTCATGTTTCTGTTAGCCATTTGTATGTCTTCTTTGGAGAAATGTCTGTTCATGTCTTCTGCCCATTTCTTGACTGGATTTTTTGTTTTGGGGATGTTGAGTTTGATAAGTTCTTTATAAATTTTGGATACTAGCCCTTTATCTGTTAAGACATTTGCAAATATCTTCTCTCATTCTGTAGGTTGCCTTTTAGTTTTGTTGACTATATCTTTTGCTGTGCAAAAATTTTTATCTTGATGAAGATCCAATAGTTCATTTTTGCTTTTGTTTATGTATGGTGTAAGAAAGTGGACCAGTTTCATTCTTCTACTGTCCAGTTTTCCCAACTCCATTTGTGGACGAGACTGTCTTTTTTTCCACTGGATATTTGTTCCTGCTTTGCTGATGTTTCATTGACCATAGAGTTGAGGATCCATTTCTGGGTTTTCTATTCCGGTCCATCAATCTATGTGTCCACTTTAGTGCCAACACCATACTGTCTTGAGGATTACAGCTTTATAATATAGCTTGAAATCCAAAATTGTGATGTCTCCAGCTTTGGATTTCTTTTTCAATGTTGCTTTGGCTATATGGGGTCTTTTCTGGTTCCATACAAACTTTTAGGATTATTTGTTCCACCTCTGTGAAAAATGCTTGTGGTATTTTGATAAGGATTGCATTGAATGCATAGATTACTTTGGGTAGGGTAGATATTTTAAGAATATTTTTTTCTCCAATCCATAAGCATGGACTGTTTCTCCATCTCTTGGTGTCTTCTTCAATTTCTTTCATCAGTGTTTTATAGTTTTCAGAGTCCTTCAGCTCCTTTACCCCTTTGCTTAGGTTTATTCCTAGGCATCTTATGATTCTTGGTGCAATTTTAAATAAGAACAATTCTTTAATTTCTCTTTTTGCTGTTTCATTGTTAGTGTTTAGAAAAACAGCAGACTTTTGTGCATTGATTTTACATCCTGTGACTTTGTTAAATTCCTGTACCAAGTATAACATTTCTTCATAGTCTTTTGGGTTTTCTACATAGCATATCATGTCATCTGCGAAAGTTAAAGTTTGACTTCTTTGCCGATTTGGATGTCTTTTAGTTCTCTTTGTTGTCTGATTGCTGAGGCTAAGACTTCCAGTAATATATTTAACAACAATGGAGAAAGTGGACATCCCTGTCATGTTCTTGACCTTAGGGGGGAAATCTCAAATGGGCCGGATTGCCATTTTCCCCTTTGAGAATGATATTTGCTATAGGTCTT
Source organism: Spilogale gracilis (assembly GCA_004023965.1). NCBI lineage: Eukaryota > Metazoa > Chordata > Mammalia > Carnivora > Mephitidae > Spilogale > Spilogale gracilis. The sequence continues at coordinate 27,008 of PITA01016813.1, forward strand.
TTGTATGTAGTCTTTATGATGTTTAGTTATGTTTATGTTTAGCTATGTTCCCTCTATTCTTATATTGTGGAGGGCTTTCATTAAGAAAGGAGGCTGTAATTTGTCAAATGCTTTTTTTGTGCCTCTTGATAGGATCTTATGTTTCTTGACCTTTCTTTTATTAATGTGGGTGGTGTATCACATTGATTAATCTGCAGATGTTGAACTGCCCTAGTAGCCTAGGAGTAAATTTCCCTTGGTTTTGGTAAATAATCCTTTTAATATAGTTGGATCTTATTAGCTAGTATCTTTTTTAGGATTTTATTTATGTATTTGACACAGAGAGAGAGATCACAAATAGGCAGAGAGGCAGGCAGAGAAAGAGGGGGAAGCAGAGAGCCCAATGTGGGACTCGATCCCAGGACCCTAAGATCATGGCTTGAGTTGAAGGCAGAGGCTTAACCCCCTGAGCCACCCAGGTGCCCATTAGCTAGTATCTTAGTGAGAAATTTTGCATCCATGTTTGTCAAGGATACTGATATTTATTCTTAGTGGAGTCTTGTCCCATTTCGGGATCAAGGTAATTCTGGTCTCATGGAAAGAGTTTAGAAGTTTTCCTTATACTTCTGTTTTTTTGGAGAAGAATAGGCATTAATTCTTCTTTAACTGTTTGAAGGAATTCCCCTCAGAAGGCATCTAGCCATGGACCCTTTTGCTTTTTTAAAGATTTATTTATTTATTTGTCTGTTTGTTTATGTATTTATTTATTTTAGAGAGAGAGAAAAAAAATTTGAGCAGGAGGAGGGGCATAGGGAGAGGGAGAGAGAGGAGCAGACTCCTCGTTGAGCTTGATGTGGGACATGGGGCTCAATCTCAAGACCCTGAGATCATGACCTGAGATGAAATCAATAGTTGGATGTTTGACCAACTAAGCCACCCAGGCATCCCCATCTGTGGACCCTTATTTGCTGGGAGATTTTTGATTATGGATTAAATTTCTTTGCTCATTACTCTTCTGTTCAAGTTTTCTATTTCTTCCTGTTTTGTTTTTGGGACTTTATAGGTTTCTAGGAATGTATCCATTCCTTCTAGATAGACTAACTCGTTGGTGTATAATTACTCATAATATTCTCTTATAATTGTTTGTATTTCTTTTATGTTTGTTGTGATCTTGCCTCTTTCACTGATGATATTATTTGGGTCCTTTCTCTTTTCCTTTTGAGAAGTCTGGTTAAGGGTTTATCAATCTTATTAATTCTTTCAAAGAACCAACTCCTAGTTTCGTTGATCTGTTCTACTGTTTTCTCAATTTCTATATTATTTATTATTTCTCCAATCTCCATTATTTCTCTGCTCTTGCTACATTTAGGCTTTATTTGCTCTTCTTTTTCCAACTTCTTTAGGTGTAAGGTATGATTGTATATTTGAGATGTTTCTTTTTTCTTGATGAAGGCTTGTATTGCTATATACTTTCCTCTTAGGACTGCCTTTGTTGTATACCAAAGGTTTTGAACTGTTGTGTTTTTGTTTTCACTTGTCTCCGTATTTTTTTTTAATTATTCTTTCATTTCCTCATTGACCCATTTATTCTTTACTGGAATGTTCTGTAACCTCCATACATTTTTGGTCTTTTGAAATTTTTTCTTGTGGTTGAGTTTATACTTCATACCACTGTAGTCTGAATATATGTATGACATAAACTCAATCTTTTGTACCATTTGAGTCCTTATTTGTGACCCAGTATTTGATTTTTTCTGGAGAATGTTCCATGTGCAGTTGAAAAGAATGTGTTTCTACTGGGTATTTACCCCAAAGATACAGATGTAGTGAAAAGAAGGGCCATATGTACCCCAAGGTTCATTGCAGCAAGGGCCACAATCACAAGACTGTGGAAAGAGCCAAGGTGCCCTTTAACATATGAATGGATAAATGGTACATATATACAATGGCATATTATGCCTCCATCAGAAAGGATGAATATCCAATATTTATATTATATTTTGTAGCAACATGGACCAGATTGGAAGAGATTATGCTGAGTGAAATAAGCCAACTAGAGAAAGTCAAGCATCATATGGTTTCACTTACTTGTGGAGTATAAGGAGTAATATAGAGGACAGTAGGAGAAGGAAAGGAAATGGGAAGTGGGGTAAATTGGGGAGGGAGATGAAACACAAGAGACTTTGGACTCAGAAACAAACTGAGGGTCTTAGAGTGAGGGGATGGGGGATGGGTAAGCCTGATGGTGGGTATTGAGGGCACGTATTGCATGGAGCACTAGGTGTAGGGCATAAACAATGAATCTTGGAATAATGAAAAAATAAAGAAAGAAAAGAAAAAAGAAAGAAAAAAGAAAAGAATGTGTTTTCTGGTGCTTTAGGATGAAAGGCTCTGAATATATCTCTGAAGTCCATGTGGTCCAGTATGTCATTGAAAACCCATTTCCTTGTTGATCTTCTGCTTAGATGATCTGTCCATTGCTGCGAATGTGGTGTTAAAGTCCCTTACTATTATTGTACTATTATCAATTATTATTTTCAATATTATCAATGCATTTCTTTATGTTTGTTATTAATTGACATATATTTACATGTTAGGAGTATAAATCTTTATGTTTCATTATTTTATTATATTTTATATTATATTATATTTAATTATATTTATAATTTATTACATAAATTGTAAGATATTCTTGTTGGATAGACCCCTTTATTATGTTATGGTGTCCTTCTGGACCTCTTATTACAGTCTTCTGTTTAAAATCTAGTTTGATAAGGATGGCTACTCCAACTTTGTTCTGATGTCCATTAGCATGAAAATGGTTTTCCACCTCACTTTCAATCTGGCATTGTCTTTGGGTCTAAAATGAGTCTCATCTAAGCACCATGTCGGTGGGTCTTATTATATTTTTTTTATCCATTCTGATGCCCTATGTCTTTTGATTGGGGTATTTGGTCTTTTTATATTTAGAGTAATTGTTGAAAGATATGAACTTAGTGCCATTGTGTTACCTGTAAATTCACTGTTCCCTTAGATTGTTTCTGTTCCTTTCTGGTGTTTGTTACTTTTGGGCTCTCTTTCCAGGTCTCTATGAATAGGGCTGTTGCCAACCTTATGTTTCTACATTTTTGGGTTAAGGACATCTTGTCTCAAGCTGCTTTCAGGGTTTTCTCTTTATGTTTGTAATTTGAATACTTCACTATAATATGTCGATATGTTGACCTATTTTGTGTGTGCCTGTGTGTGTGTGTGTGTGTCCGTGTGTGTGTGTGTGTGTGTGTGTGTGTGTGTTTTAGGGAATTCTCTGTGACTCTTGTACTTGAATGTCTGTTTCCTTCCCCAGAATGCTTTTCCGTGTCTTCTTTGATTTATTTCATGAGTGTTCTGTAGTTCCTTGAGTACAGATCCTTAACTTCTTTGGTTAGGTTTTTCCAAGTTATCTTATGGTTTTTGGTGCTATAGTAAATGGAATTGATTCTCTGATTTCCTTTTCTATATTTTCATTGTTAGTGTATAAGAACACAACTGATTTCTGTGCATTGATTTTGTATCCTGCCACATTACTGAATTGTTGTATAAGTCCTAGTAGTTTTGGGGTAGAGTCTTTTGGGTTTTCCATATAGAGTATCCTGTCATCTGCGAAGAGAGAGAGTTTGACTTCTTCTTTGCCAATTTGAATACCTTTTATTTCTTTCTGTTGCCTGATTGCTGTTGCTAGTACTTCTAACACTATGTTGAACAATAGTGGTGAGAGTGGGCATCCTTGTCTTGTTCCTGATCATTTCTTTCCTTCTCTTAATTTCCTCCATGTTACTCCAATGCTCCACAAGTAAGTGAAACCATATGATAATTGACTTTCTTTGCTTGGCTCATTTCACTCAGCATAATTTCCTTCATTCCCATCCATGTTCATACAAAAGTTGGGTATTCATCCTTCCTGATGGAGGCATAATAATCCATTGTATATATGGAACATATATTCCCTACCCATTTGTCTGTTGAGGGGCATCTTGTCTCTTTCCACAGTTTGGCGATTGTGGCCATTGCTATAATGAACATTGGGGTACCTGTGGCCCTTCTTTTCACTACATCTGTGTTTTGTGGAAAATACCCAGTAGTGCAATTGCAGGGTCATAGGGTAACTCTGTTTTTAATTTTTTAAAGGAATCTCCAAAACTCTTTTCCAATGTGGCTGCACCAACTTGCATTCCCACCAACAGTGTAAGAGGGCTCCCCTTTCTCAACATCCTCTCCAACATTAGTTGTTTCCTGTTCTCTTAATTTTGGCCATTCTAACTGGTGTAAGGTTTTCTCAGTGTGTTTTTGATTTGAATTTCCCTGATGGCTAACGATGATGAACATTTTTATTAATGTGTCTATTAGCCATTTGTATATCTTCTATGGAGAAGTGTTTGTTCATGTATTCTGCCCATTTTTTGATGTGATTGTCTTTTTTTGAGTGTTGAGCTTGAGGACTTCTTTATAGATCTTGGATATCAGCCCCCTGTCTGTAGTGTCATTTGTGAATATCTTCCATTCAGTGGGTTGCCTCTTTGTTTTGTTGACTGTTTCCTTTGCTGTGCAGAAGCCTTTTATTTTGATGAAGTCTCAGAAGTTCATTTTTGCTTTTGTTTCCTTTTCCTTTGGAGATGTGTCTTGAAAGAAGATGCTATGGCTGATGTCAAAGAGGTTACTGTCTATGTTCTCCCCTAGGATTTTATTCCTGCCTCACGTTGAGGTCTTTCATCCACTTTGTGTTTATCTTTGTGTATGGTGTAAGAGAGAATAGTCGAGTTTCATTATTCTATAAGTAGCTGTTCAATTTTCCCAACACAATTTATTGAAGACACTATCTTTTTTCCACTGGATATTCTTTCTGCTGTGTTGAAGATAATTTGACCATAGAGTCGAGGGTCCATATCTTGACTCTCTACTCTGTTCCAGTTGTGTACCTTTCTGTTTTTGTGCCAGTACCATTCTTTCTTGGTGATCACAGCTTTGTAATAAAGCTTGAAATCAGGTAACATGGAGCCCCCACCTTTGTTTTCTGTTTTCGACATTTCCTTAGCAATTCATGGTCTTATGGTTTCATACAAATTTTAGGATTCCTTTTTCCAGCATTTTGAAAAATGATGGTGGAATTTTGATTGGGATGGTGTTGAAAGTATAGATTGCTCTGGGAAGTATAGACATTTTAACAATGTTTATTCTTCTGATCCATGAGCATGGGATGCTTTTCCATTTTTTGTGTCTTCTCTGCTTTCTTTCATGAGTGTTCTGTAGTTCCTCGAGTACAGATCCATAACTTCTTTGGTTAGTTTTTTTCAAGTTATCTTATGGTTTTTGGTGCTGTAATAAATGGAATTGATTCTCTAATTTTGCTTTCTATATTCTCATCATTAGTCTATAAGAAAGCAACTGATTTCTGTGCACTGATTTTATATCTTGCCACATTACTGAATTGCTGTATGAGTTCTAGTAATTTGGGGGTGGAGTCTGTACAATTATATACTGTTCTTTTTTTTCTCTTGTTAGAGTCTTTTTTTAAAGTCTATTTTGTTCAAAATCAAAACAAGTAAAAAATAAAAATCAAAAATAAAGACTATTCATTCAGGGAAAGACAGATTCTATATGATATCACTCATATGTGGAATTTAAGAAACAAAGCAAAGAAGCCAAGGGAAGGAAATAGATAGAGAGGGAGGCAAAACAAGAAACAGACTCTTAACTATAGAGAACACACTGGTGTTTACCAGAGGGGAGGTGGATGGAGGGATGGGTTAAAGAGGTAATGGGGATTAAGAAGTGCACTTGTTAAGATGAGCACTGGGTGTTGTATGGAATGCTGAATTACTGTATTGTGCACCTGAAACCAATAATAACACTATATGTTAACTAACTGGAATTTGAATAAAAACTTTAAAAAAATAAAAAGACAATAAAAAAATGAAGACTTTTTTGTGATATAAATGTTGCTATTCTGGCTTTCTTTTCACATCTCTTTGCATGATAAATGCTTCTCCCTCACTTCATTTTCAATCTGCATGTGACTTTAGGTCTGAAATGAGTCTCTTGTAGCCAGCACACAGATGGAGAGCAGCACCAAATTGCAGTATGATTAAAAGCAGTCAAAAACAGAGGGTCTTAAAAGGCAACCGCTGGCAGGGATTTAAAGGTCGGGGATAGAAAGCGCTCCCTGGCACTGCATGAGGGAATCCAGTGGCATGGGGTGTCCCTAAAGCTGCCGCTTTGTCTGCAGCCTGGACTAGCCATGCTCACGCTGCAAGGGAGGTGATTCTGCACACTTCCCTGTGACCTGCAGGACAGTGGGATCTTAGTACTTCCTGCATGGGTGTGGACTCCAGACTGCATCTGGGCAGAAACAAGGTCTCATGAACCAGCATCAGTCATGGTTTCTGGGGCACAGAGTGAAGCGACAAGTAGGGGCTTCAGGCGCCATTCTGATTACTGGCTGCTGGTGTGCACCACCTATGAGAGGTGGTGGGATTCAGGGGAAAATACAGAGAGAGTCTACATGCCCTCCATCCAGAGAGGAGCTAACTGAGGCTTATCTCTGAGGCAGAGGCCTGGGCGCAGACATCTTACTTTGCCTTGACTTTCTGAAAAGCTGCAAAAAGCCACAAAAGAACAAATCCTCCAGAGAACAAAAGCCTGAAAACCCAGTTGCCATAGAGCCAAGCCCCTTGTAAGGGGGTGGGGAGACTCAGCCCAGGTAACAGTGACTGAAAAACAATGCAGCAGGCCCCTCCTCCAGAAGGCAAGCCAGGCAAATAAGAGGACAATACCAAAGGGTCTCCATAATACTGTAAAACCCCAACATTAGGGTAAAAGCAATATATTAAGCTCCCGGTACTACCCAAAAAGCTGTACATTTTATACATACAGCTTTTCATTTTATTTTCTTTTTAACTTCTATTTTTATTTCTCAAGTTTTCATTTTAAATTTTAAATTCATCCTTACCGTTTTTGTTCTTTTATTTTTTAACCCACTTATTATTACAATGCAATACTTAATACAACACTCCATATTAACTTTTTCCTTGAACTTTTTCTTGAACTTGTTTTTTTAAAAATTTATTTGTTTGTTTGTTTGTTTGTTTGTTTGTTTGACAGAGAGAAACACAGCTAGAGAGGGAACACAAGCAGGGGGATTCATAGAGGGAGAAGCAGGCTTCCTACCGAATAGGGACCCCAGTGTAGGGCTCAATCCTGGGACTCTGGGACCATGACCTGAGCCGAAGGCAGTTGCTTAATGACTGAGTCACCCAGGAGCCCCTCAAAGTAGTTATTGATATGTATGTATTTGTTGCCATTTTGGTACTTGTTTTTTTATGATTCCTTTTGTAGTTTTTTTCCTCTCTTGCTCTCTTCTCTTACAATTAGTTGGCTTTTGTTAGTGATACACTTGTATCCTTTTCAGTTTATTTTTTTCATACTTATTGGTTACAATTCAGGTTTTTATGTGACATCTTCTCTATACAGTAATTTATATTAAATTAATGGTCACTTAAATTCTTCTCCCCACATTTCAGGTACATGGTGTCATACTTACATTATTTTATTTTGAGAGTCCCTTGACTTATTTTTCTGATGTACCTATTTGTACTGTGTTTATGCTTTCATTAGTCTGTTTTATGGTCTTCCTTTCCCACTCCAAGTGTCCCCTTCAACATATGGTAATTCTTTAGTGGTCATGAATTCTTTTAACTTTTGTTTTTCTGGGAAACTGTCTCTCCTTCTATTCTGAGTGATAGCCTTGCTGGATAGAGTATTCTAGGCTACAGATATTTCCTTTTCATCACTTTGAATATATGCCACTCCATTCTTGCCTGCACGGTCTTTGCTGAAAAATCAGCTCATATCCTAACAGGATTTCCCTTGTGCACAACTGCTTTCTTTTTTCTTGCTGCTTTTAAAATTCTCTCTTTATCACTACTTTTTGTCATCTTAATTACTATCTGTGTCTCTTAGTGTGGACTTCCTTGGCTTAATTTTGTTGGGAGATCTCTGTGTCTCCTGGATCAGTATTTCTGTTTCCTTTCCCAGGCTCAGGAAGTTTTTGGCTATTATTTATTCAAATGAATTTTTTGCCCCATTTTTTTTCTCTTTTTCTTCTGGGATCCCCCACAACATGAATGTTGTTACACTTGATGGTGTTCCTGATTTCCCTTAGTCTAATCTCATTTTCCATTTTTTTTTCTCACCTGTCCACTTTGTTTCTTTCCATTACTCTGTCCTCCATATCATTGATTCCTTCTTCTGCTTCATCTGGTTTATCTAGTCCATCTCAAGCATTTTAAATTAAATTTGTTGTGTTCTTCATTTCTGGTGTGCTATTTTTTTATCTCATGGTTAAGAGTCTTGCTGATGTCCTCCATTCTCTTCTCAAGTCCAATGAGTACTTTTATGATCATTACTTTAATATCTCTATCAGGCATATTACTTGTCTCTGTTTTGCTTATGTCTCTTACTGTGATTTTATCCTTTTTTTCATCTGGAACATATTCCTCTTTCTCCTTATTTTGTCTAATTATCTATGTTGGTGTCTGAGTTTTAGGAAAGGCAGCTATATATCCTGCATTTGAAAGTAATGATCTTGTGAAGAAGAGGTCCTATAGTTCCCTGCCATGCAGGATTTCCTGTTTTCCAGAACGTGGAACTCCATGGGTGTCTCCTATGTGGGATGCATCCACCCTGCTATTGTGGCTGAGCTCATTTTTCCTTCAGTCCCATCATTTGCAATGGCTTTCTTTACTTCTTGTGGGGATTGTTTGGTCCCTGTAGTGTTCGTGGGCCTGTCTGAGTATACCTTGGGCTTGAGCTGAATCAGACCATATATGCAGTATCGCCAAACTGTGGGGCACTTTCCCTGTATTGTCCTTTGAATATCCTTTGTTCTTGGGCAGTTCCTGCAGTCAGACCTGTTGTTTTCCTCCAAACCACTGCCGGGGCACCCATCTGACTCTTATGGTTATGTTTCACTCTCTCTGGGCAGGAGTCACTTTGGAGTGGTGCTGGCCATTGGAGAGACTGCATGCAAACTGCCAAACCTGTAGCACTTCCTTGTATGGGATCTGGCCAAGAGCATATTGGAGACACCAGACCTGCTGAAGCACATTCCATTGGGAGCAGGCATCAGGGCAGTGGTGCTAGCAAGTTTTGCACCCCATGGTCTTCTGCAGGCCAGGCCCGGCACCTGCAATGGCCAGAAGGCAATGCTGTCAAACTTTTCACATAGAAGTTCTTCTGTGGGAGATGTCCTGCAGCATTTGGACTGAATCAGGTTGTCAGGAAGGCTCAGTTGGTGGAAGCACAACCTGGAGGAGCAGGGCATGAATGCTAGCAATTTAGATAGCAAGACTTGCAGGTGGTTCATATGTTTACACTGGGGTCTAGGAGAGGAAAATTGTGCCTGTCAGTTCCTTTGTCCCTAGAAGAGTTCCCCAGAGATTTCTATCCTCTCTTGATGTGCTTTGAGATTAGTAAATGATTCTCCCTCCCATAAGCCACAAGTAGCTTCCAAACTGCTGCTTCAATGCTGTATCTCCCCAGGCTGCTTGTTGTGCTGTCTCTTTAAGGGCTGAGGCTAAGTATCCTCACACCCACCAACTATTCCAGAGCCAAGGCTGCTGATATTCGTTGTTAGAACTCATGAAACTCAGCCCCTCTGGTTTTCAAAGCCAAATATTATGGGGACGAGTCTTCTGTATTTGGGCTTCCTGGTGTGGTGTCTCTTTCTCTCCCCCTCCATGCCCAAGGCATACCTCCCTCCTGCAGACAGTCATGCAAGGCTATTTAGTTTCCAAACATATCTCTACTCTTCCTACCTTCTTCAATGTGACCTCTTTTGTGCATGTAGTTATGGAGTTATTCTGCAAATTTGGGGGTCATTTTCTGCATTGTTTACTCTCATATTATCTAGTTGTATCCATGGGTTGAAGTGAGCCTAAGGTCCTCCTATTCTGCCATATTCCCCAGAAGTTGAAACATTCAAAGGTTTTTGGGTATAGGATGAACCTCAACTTAACCTTCATATCATATATGAAAATCAACTCAAAATGATCACAAATATAAAATACAAAACTATAAAACTCTTAGAAAGTAACATAATAGAAAATATTCAGGACCTAAGATTTGGTAAAGATTTCTTAGATATGACACCCAAAACATAAACCATAGAAACTTTGATAAACTACTTCAACAAAACAAAAATTTTTCATTTCTTAAGGAAATGAAGACAAGACACACACAGGAGACAATATTTGCAAGCCACATATCTGAGAAAGGACTTGTATCTAGAATAAATAAAGAACAATCAAACCCAACAATAAAATATACACCAAAATTTTCAATTAGAAAATGAGAAAAAAACATGAAAATATACTTGGTCAATATCCCTAGCTAGTAAGAAAATGCAAGTTAAAACCACAATGAGATATCACTTCACACCTGTCAGAGTGGATAAAATCAAAAACAGTGACAACACCAAATGTTGGTGAAGACGTGGAGAAACTGGATCTCTCATATATCATTTTAAGCATGTAAAATTGTGTAGCCACCCTGGAAAGTATTTTGGCATATTAGGGTCCGTAGTCAAAGGAACGAGGCTGATACAAAAGCAGAGCTTTATTTCACACCAAGCATCGAGAATTACACTGGCCCAGACCAGGGTTGCTTCTCAAGAGAGAGAAAACAGCACCACCTATTCTTACAAGCTAGCTTTTATAGGGCAGCCACAAGCTGATTGTAATCATGCAGCTGCCTAGAGGTATTTCTTTCACTCTGCTCATAATCTCCTTTACAATTTAAACACAGAGTGGTTTATCAGGGGATCTCCATTGGTCAGGGTCCAGAAGGTTAAGGGGATTAATTGATTGGGTGTACCTGGTCCTAAGTACTGGGAACAGGCTTCCCATTCTTAGTTTGCATCTCTTTACCTCCTGGGATGGGAGGTTAAGGGAGTTAACTGATTGGGCATCTCCCCCAACCTGGCTCACCTTTGCTTCCCAGGGGCCACTTACCCATATTTCTTGAAACTGTTTCTCTGAGTAAATAGCAATGTAGCTTGAACTTCTAAATAGGTCCTTACATGGGACCTTCATAAAAAACTGAAAATGCAACTATCATACAACAATCACATATCTGGCTATTTATTCTGGAGATAAGTAAAGCTATATGTACACAAAAATCTGTATTGAATGTTCATAGCAGCTTTATTTGTAACAGCCCAAAACTGGAAACAACTCAAGTATTGTTAAGTAGATGACTAGATAAACCGTGGTACACTAGATACTAGGGAATATTATTCAGCAATAAAAATGAATGAACTATTAACATATGCAATAACTCGCATGGATCTCAAGGACACTATGCTGAGTGGAAAAAATACTCAAGAGGTCACATAATGTATGATTGTATTTGCATAACTTTTTTAAAGATTTTAATTATTTATTTGAGAGCGAGAGAGAGAAAGAAAGAGAGAGAGCCTAAGGAGGTAGAGCAGCAGGCAGAGGGAGAGGGAGAAGCAGACTCCCAGATGAGCAGGGAATAAAATGTGGGACTCGATCCCAGGACCCTGGGATCATAACCTAAGCCAAAGGCAGAGGCTTAACCAACTGAGCCACCCAGGCACCCCTGCATAACATTCCTAAAATGACAAAATTACCATGATGATGAAGACATCAGTGGTATTAAATATTAGGGATAAGGGAGGGTATAACTATAAAGTGGTAGCCCTGAAAATTTTCTTTGCATTGGTAGACTAGTTCTTTATCCTAATTTTGTGGTATTTAAAAAATTTATACATGTGATAAAATGTCATACACTTGTTATGGGCTGAATTATGCCCCCTCAAATCTCATATTGAAGTCTTAACCCTCAGTACCATGGAATGTTACTAAATTTGTAAATAGGGACCTTAAAGAGGTGATTAAGTTAAATGAGACCTTTGTGGTGTACCTCAATCCAATCTGACTGGTGTGGGTTTTTTTGTTTTTTTTTTAAAGATTTTATTGATTTATTTGACAGAGAGAAATACAGCTAGAGAGGGAACACAAGCAGCGGGAGCGAGAGAGGGAGAAGCTGGCTTCCCGCTGAGCAGGGAGCCCAATGTGGGGCTCGATCCCGGGTCTCCAGGATCATGACCTGAGCCGAAGGCAGTTGCTTAACCAACTGAGCCACCCAGGTGCCCCCTGACTGGTGTTTTTATAAGAAGATGAGATTAGGACATACTGAAAAATACTAGGAGCATGTGAACAGTCAGCAAGAGGATAGCTATCTGCAACTCAATAGACCTCATATTTAAGTCAACCCTACAAATGCCTTAATTTTATAATGGATAGCCTCCAGAACTGTGAGAAATAAAGTGTTATTCAAGCCCCCCAGTCTGTGGTATTTTCATTATGGTCACCCTATCAAATTAATACAGCACCATATACCAAAAATGAAATTAATGGTTATAAAAACTTGTGAAACAGAATAAGGTTATATTAGCCTGTTTGGTCTGCCATTATCCTCTCAAATTACTGGAGGCTAAAAGTCCAAGGTCAAAGTGTCAGGACTGGTTTCTTCTGAGAATTCTTCCTGGCTCATAGAAGGCCACCTTCTCTCTGTTTTCTCATGTGGCCTTTCCTCTGCATGCACATGGAGCAAGATCCCTGATATTTCTTCCTCTTCTTATAAGGACACCAGGTATATCAGATTAGGGGCGCCCCAAAATCTTCACTTGAGCTTCCTTATTTCCCTAAAAGTCCTATCTCTAAATATAACCACATTTGGGATTAAGCCTTCAACATATGAATTGGGGTGGGGGTACACAATTCAGTCCATAGCAAAGGTATATACTTTAGTTCATAGAATCATACCAATATCGATTTTGGTTTTGAAAATGTACCATGGTGATTTAAGATGATGACATTGAGGGAAGCTGGGTGAAGAATACACAAGAACTCCCTATACTATATTTGCAATATTTTACAAGTCTAAAATTATTTCAAAATGAAAAGTTTAAAACAATACAAAAAAGCAGTATTCTATGAAGTCCTGCAGTGTACAGGATTTCTTGTCTTGACTCTTTCCATACCACAAGGGAAACAAGACAGGTTAGACCTTAGTGTCACAGCATACTGGCTCTGCAACCTTCGCCAATTTACCCAAGCTTTCTGAGCCTCAGTGTTTACATCTTTAATAAGCATGGCATATAGTGAAGAGCACTGCCAAGGGCATCAAAAACCTTGGATCGTCGCCCCAAATTATTTTCTCCCATTAATTTCTAGGTAGTTTTTGAAACATTTTTCTTCTTTTAATAAAATGGAAATGATCTCTAACCTACCTTCCACAATGCTGTAATGGGGATCTACAATGGCAACATCAGGTTTCTGGCTCATTGATACCCTCATTTTGCTTTTAGAATTTTCTTTACCAAGTAGGAAAAATGGAAGACAAGGTGGGGGAAGAATTAAGTAATATATAGAAAGGAGGAGGGAAAAATTTGAATGTCAGATGTTTTTTGAGAAGTTAAGAAAGTGAGGTGAAGTAAGTATTTGACAAGAATGTTCAAGAAGAAGATTAATCACCATTTCAGTGTTCCATGTCCAAAGTGATTGTGTCTACTAGTCTGGTTACATCTGATTTAAGAATTAAAGAAACCAGCTTTCTAATTAAGGCAGAATAGAGTTGGGGTGGAAGTACAGAACAAGGGTTCCTTTAAGTTTTGCCACTAATAGAGGACAGATGGAAATGGCTGGAATGCCCTAAAGCAGAAAGCAACTGAGGGAAAAAAAACTGTTAAAAGAAAGTACATAAGCAGTTTTATCACAAACTACTACATTCTTACTTGCTGACAGAGGTGTAAAACTAACTTGTCAGCTTGGTTTTAAGTGCCAATCAGTGAGTAGGGATGTGACAAGGAAGACGAGTCAACAGGCATAGTCACTCCTGGTATTCAAAATCTTTCTATGGCTTCACAATGCCAACCAGGAAAAGTCCAAACTTCTCTGTGTTGAATGTATGGCCCTCAGTAAGCTGGACCAAAACTGCCTTCCAACTTCCTCTGTGACTGTGACCCCGATCCATGATATAAGATGAATCTATTTATGATCCCTTCTAAAACAGTTTTGGACTGGCGGTCAGGAGACCTAGGTTCAAATATCAACATTCTTATTAACTGGCTATGCAAATTTGAGAAGAAAATCACTTAAACTCCTGAGTCTTAGTTTCTTTCTCTGTCAAATAAGGATGATAATCCCTATGCCAATGACATCATGGACTTTTTGTGAGGAAAGCAACCGATATAAAAGCACCTAGGAAATCCCAACAGGTTTCAAGAACCAAGTCTATCATACAGGTCTATGGCATATTCGTCCTGGAGGATTATCAATCTCAAATCTTTCCTACTTAAGAAAGAATTCATTCAATCATGGGTTTTAGCCCACACATAGACACAAGAGGAAAGAAAGAAAGAAAGAAAGAAAGAAAGAGAGAGAGAGAGAGAGAGAGAGAGAGAGAGAGAGAGAGAAAGAGAGAGAGAGAGAGAAGAAAAGAAAAGAAAGAATCAATCTGGAACCAATCATTTTATCATTTGAGCCTCTCTAAATCTTCACTGAAGCTATTCTACAAGTACCCTTGTACATTCTTGGTGGGAATGTAAATTGGTGTAACCACTATGTGAAACAGTTAGAGGGTACCTCAAAAATTTAAAATACATTGACCATATGACCCAGTAATCTTACTTCTGGGTAGATATGCAAAGGAGTTGAAACAGTATCTTGAAAAGATATCTTCACTCTCATGTTTACTGCAACATTAGTCGCAATAGCCAAAACAAAGAAGCAACCTAACTGCCCATCAATGGACAAATGAATAAAGAAAATATACATACAATATCATTCAGCCTTAAAAAGGAAGAAAATCTGCCATTTGTAACATGAATGAACCTGGAGGACATTATACTAAGTGAAATAAACCATACCCAGAAGGACAAACACTATATAACACCACTTATATAAGGAATCCAAAATAGGCAAACTCATAGAAGCAAAAAGCATAGTGGAGGTTGCCAGGGACGGTAGTGGGTGGAAAATGGGAAGGTATTAGTCAAAGAGTATGAAGCTTTAATTATGCAAGATGAATAACTTCCATTTGTCCATTGATAGCTTAGTGTCTATAGTTAACAATTCTGTACTATATACTCAAAAATTTTTTAAAGATTTTATTTATTTGACAGAGAGATCACAAGTAGGCAGACAGGCAGGCAGAGAGACAGGAGGAAGCAGGCTCCCTGCTGAGCAGAGAGCCTGATGTGGGCCTCAATCCTAGGACCCTGAGATCATGACCTGAGCTGAAGGCAGAGGCTTTAACCACTGAGCCACCCAGGTGCCCTATACTCAAAATTTGATAATAGGGTAGACCTTACATCAAGTGCTATAATAATAATAATAATAATAATAATAATAATAATATAATGGCAAAAGAAAACTTTTGGAAGTAATATGAACTAGATTGTAGTGATGGTTTCACAGATGTGTATTTGTATATTTATCTCTAAACTCATCAAGTTGTATATATTAAATATATAAAAAAGTTTTTATATGCCAATCATAACCCAATATAATGGTTTTTAATAAAATAAAATTTTGAGGAATATCCACACTGTTTTCCAAAGTGGCTGCACCAACTTGCATTCCCACCAACAGTGTAAGAGGGTTCCCATTTCTCCACAGCCTCTCCAACACATGTTGTTTCCTGTCTTGTTGATTTTGGCCATTCTGACTGGTGTAAGGTGGTATCTCAGTGTGGTTTTGATTTAAATTTCCTGATAGCTAGTGATGCTGAACATGTCTTCATGTGTCTGTTAGCCATTTATGTATCTTCTATAGAGAAGTGCCTCTTCATGTCTTCTGCCCATTTTTTGATGTCTTCATATTCTCTTTGGATGTTGAGTTTGAGTAGTTCTTTATAGATCTTGGATATCAGCCATTTCTCTGTAGTGTCATTTGCAAATATCCTCTCCCATTCTGTGGGTGGCCTCTTTGTTTTGTTGACTGTTTCCTTTTCTGTGCAGAAGCTTTTTATTCTGATGAAGTCCCAAAAGTTCATTTTCAATTTTGTCTCCTTTGCCTATGGAAACGTGTCTTGAAAGAAGTTGTTATGGCTGATGTCAAAGAGGTAACTGCCTATGTTTTCTTCCAGGATTTTGATGGATTCCTGCCTCATGTTAAGGTCTTTCATCCATTTCGAGTTTGTCTTTGTGTGTGGTGTAAGAGAATGGTCTATACATCATTCTATATGTAGCTGTCCAATTTTCCCAGCACTATTTATTGAAGAGACTGCCCTTTTTCCACTGATATTTTTTCCTGCTTTGTAGAAAATGATTTGACCATGAATTTGTGGGTCCATATCTGGACTCTCTATTCTGTTCCATTGGTCTATGTGTCTGTATTTGAGCCAGTACCATGCTATCTTGGTGATCACAGCTTTGTAATAAAGCCTGAAGTCAGGTAAGGTGATGCCCCCAGCTTTGTTTTTCTTCTTCAACAATTCCTGAGCAATTCGGGGTCTTTTTTTGGTTCCATATAAATTTTAGGAGTATTTTTTCCAACACTTTGAAAAATGTTGGTGGCATTTTGATTGGGATGACATTGAAAGTATAGATTGCTCTGGGCATTAGAGACATTTAACAATGTTTATTCTTCTGATCCATGAGCATGGAATGCTCTTCCATCTTTTTGTGTCTTCTTCAATTTCTTTCATGAGTGTTCTGTAGTTCCTCGAGTACCGATCCTTGACTTCTTTGGTTAGGTTTATTCCTAAGTATCTTATAGTTTTTGGTGCTATAGTAAATGGAATTGATTCTCTGATTTCCCTTTCTATTTTTTCATTGTTAGTGTATAAGAATGCAACTGATTTCTGCGCATTGATTTTGTATCCTGCTACATTACCGAATTGTTGTATGAGATCTAGTAGTTTGGGGGTAGAGACTTTTGGGTTTTCCACATATAGTATCATGTCATCTGCAAAGAGAGAGAGTTTGACTTCCTCTTTGCCAAGCTGGATACCTTTTATTTCTTTCTGTTGTCTGATTGCTGTTGCTAGGACATCTAACACTATGTTGAATAGTAGTGGTGAGAGTGGGCATCCCTGCCTTGTTCCTGATCTCAGAGGAAAGGCTGTCAGTTTTTCCCCACTGAGAATGATATTTGCTGTGGGTTTTTCGTAGATAGATTTTATGAGGTTGAGAAATGTTCCCTCTATCCCTATACCTTGAAGAGTTTTGATCAGGAACGGATGTTGTATTTTGTCAAATGCCTTTTCTGCATCAATTGAGAGTACCATGTGGTTTTTCTCTCTTCTCTTATTGATTTGTTCTATCACGTTGATTGTTTTGCAAGTGTTAAACCACCCCTGCATCCCTGGGATAAAACCCACCTGGTCATTGTGGATAATCTTTTTAATGTATTGTTGGATCCTGTTAGCAAGGATCTTGTTGAGAATCTTGGATTCCGTATTCATCAGCGATATTGGTCTGAAGTTCTCCTTTTTGATGGGGTCTTTGTCTGGTTTGGGGATCAGAGTGATGCTGTCTTCATAGAAAGAGTCTGGAAGTTTTCCTTCCGTTTCTATTTTTTGAAAGAGCTTCAGGAGAATAGGTGTTATTTCTTCTTTGAATGTTTGGTAGAATTCCCCAGGGAATCTGTCTGGGCCTGGACTCTTGTTTTTGGGGAGGTTTTTGATCACTACTTCGATCTCGTTACTAGATATAGCTCTATTCAGATCGTCAATGTCTTCCTGTTTCAGTCTTGGGAGCTTATAGGTTTCTAGGAATGTATCCATCTCTTCTAGTTTGTTAAACATATTGGCATATAATTGTTGATAGTAATTTTTGATGATTGTTTCAATTTCCTTCGTGTTAGTGGTGATCTCTCCCCTTTCATTCATGATTTTATTAATTTGGGTCTTCTGCCTTTTCTTTTGTGTTAGTTTGGCCAATGGTTTATCGATCTTATTGATTCTTTCAAAGAACCAGCTTCTAGTTTCGTTCATGCGTTCTACTGTATATCTAGTTTCTGATTCATTCATCTCTGCTCTAATCCTTATTATTTCCCACCTTGTGTGGGGGGTTGGTTTAATTTTTTGTTGATTTTCCAGTTCTTTAAGGTGTAATGAGAGTTGGTGTATTCGGGATTTTTCAATTTTTTTGAGTGAGGCTTGGATGGCTATGAATTTCCCCCTTAGGACGGCCTTTGCTGTATCCCATAGGTTTTGGATCGATGTATCTTCATTCTCATTGGTTTTCATGAAGTGT
>PITA01016814.1:0-23457 GCA_004023965.1 Spilogale gracilis
GGGAAGCCTGCTTCTCCCTCTCTCACTCCCCCTGCTTGTGTTCCCTCTCTGGCTGTGTTTCTCTCTGTCAAATAAATAAAATCTTAAAAAAAAAAAAAGGTTAAAAAGGAATTAAGTCGCCCAGCTGCCAGAACGTATTTTCAAGACAGCTAAAAATCCAGATTTAGAGATGAAATCTAAAGGAAAGTATTGAATTCAAAATTTTAAAGGCAAAACCACATCTAACACTGTGGGCCAACTAATGCATGTCTACAGGCTGTCTGTGTATGACTATGGCCCAGAGCCCTTGGCCTACCGGAATCCACTGAAGGAACTAGACTAGCATCTTCCTTTTGAAACATTTTAATCATCCCGGGCTTCCTTTTATTGGACGTTTTCTAAAAGATCTGTCTTCCTGCTGTTCTGTTACATTTACAGATTCAGTCTGAGCATTCAATACCTGCCAGGTGATTAGCCAGACCAGCTGCTCTAGGAAGCTTCTAGTAACCTAAGGGAGCAAATATCCGCTTCCACTCTCATCCCTGAGAGGAGGCACTTATTCAGGCACTTATTCTGGACAGTCAACAATCACAAATTGTGAGGAGAAGCACATGGTGCTGTTTAAAGCTGCAGCAAGAGGACATAATTCATATTGGGAGGTGTCTCAACAAAAACTTCTTTTTTAAACAATTTTTTTTAAAGATTTTATTTATTTGGGGCTTCTGGGTGGCCCAATTGGTTAAGCGACTGCCTTCGGCTCAGGTCATGATCCCAGAGACCCAAGATCGAGCCCCGCATCGGGCTCCCTGCTCAGCGGTAAGCCTGCTTCTCCCTCTCCCACTCCCTCTGCTTGTGTCCCCTCTCTAGCTGTGTTTCTCTCTGTCGAATAAATAAATAAAATATTTTTTAAAAATAAAAGTCTTATTTGAGAGAGACAGAAAAAGCAGGGGGAGAGGCAGAGGGAGAGGAAGCAGCAGCTCCCCTCCCCGAGCAGGGAGCCCGACATGGGGCTCAATCCCAGGACCCTAGGATCATGACCTGAGCCAGAGGCAGATGCTTAATTGAGTGAGCCACCCAGGTACCCTGCAACAGAAGCTTCTGAAAAGGTGACACTCAAACTGAGAGCTAAACAATATCTATAAGTTTGGCAAGTGAAGCAGGGAGGAGGCATTTCAGGCAGAAGGAAAAGCATGTGTGAAGATCCTGAGGCTAAAAGAAATGTAACGCATTCCAAGAGCCGAAAGCCTAATGTGGTTAAAACCTAGTGAACAAGGAATGTGCAACAGGATAAATCTAGATGTGGAGGCCAGAACTGGTTCATGGAGGGCTCTGAAAGCCGCAGTCATCAGGTTGGATTTTATCATAAGGATAGTGGGCAGCCAGCAGATTCTCAGGAGAGAGGCACAGTCCTATCTGACTTTTAGAACGACCACTCTGACCCAGGATGGAGAATGAACTGGAGGGAACAAGAGCGGGGCACACCTACCTTGTTCATCACTGTCACCCTAGCATCTAGCAGAGTGCCTGCACATACTGGGCGCCTGCACTCAGTAAATGCTTGTGGAACGAATGACTGGAAACAGAGAAGGCTATTACAGTAACCAAGGCTTGGAGCGGAAGAAGTGTTCCAATTTGCGATGTTACGTAAGGTGATGGCATTTGGTAAAGGACTGACTGAATGTAGGAATTTGGGGATGAGGGAAGGAGAGAGGCAAGCAAGATTCCCACGTATATGGCCTGAGCGCCAGAGTTGAAAGAGATGGAAAGGACCGGAGAATGAAGGCGGGGAGAGGGCTGCCAGCCGACTATCAGATTCCCTCCTATCCCACTACACGTGAGGGTCTGAGCATCTGAGAGGCACGGAGCACAAGAACCGCACTGAGTTGACCGCGGCGACACTCTCTCCACCCGCTGGCTCTCCCACATCCATTCCCCGCCCCTCGAGTAGGCGCCACCCGCGGAGTGGGGGGAAGGGGCACCCGGCACACAGTAAGACTTGGGTCATGGAGCTGGCTGTCCACACTACGTAAACGCCTTGAACTTATATGAGCCGCAGTTTCCTCACAAGACCGTTACGAGCATCAGCGGGTAAAGCTCCAGGCCCAAGCGGGGCGTCACACCCAAAGAATCCCGCGGAATCCCCACGTTTCTTTCGGCCTGTCAGGTTCACTCGCCCCGGGGCCGTCCGCGTCCTCCTACCCAGAGTGCTGCCTACCTGCCAACTCCGTGGCGGCGGCGCGCTGCCGCCTGGGCCGGTTCTGGCAGGCCGCTTCCCTCCCGGGTCAGCGGCAGCCCGTGCTTAGCCCGCCAGCCTCAACCGCTGCCACGGCTACAGGACCTGTTTACCAGTAACGTCAATACCTGACCGCGGAAGTACTTACTCCGCCCAACCCGCAGAGCCTGTCGGGAAACAGACCTGAGGAGGGACGGCAGCCTACAAGATCCAGAGGTCTTTGCGCCGGACAGGCTGCCGGAAGTAGCTGAGCGCCCACCCCGAGACGCTCTCAGGGGCCCCTCCCTCCCCGTGATTGGGTGCTGGGCTGGTCCAGCTTTAGAGTCCCAGGCAGCGGGGCGGGCGGGGTCGGGCCGCGGCTCAGGGCGGAGTCCGCGGGCGGAGGATGTGAGCTCACGGCCCGGGATTGCTGGCGGGCAGGCGGCCACAGCTCAGGACGGCGCGGGGTCGGCTTGCAGCCCAGCTGAAAGGAGAAGCGCCCTCCCGGGGACGGTGAGAGCTGGGGTGTGGATGCCCTGGGGGGCAGGATGGACGGTTCCCGGGCTGGAGCAGAGAGCCCCACCCGGTCCTGGGGAAAAGGCGTGGGACCGCGTAGAGACGGAGAGCCCAAATCCTCCAGTGGGATAGGTGTCAGACTCAGTCTCAGTTTCTCGATCGTGAAGAGGGGTGCGGGCCGGGCAGGACTCACCACAGACCGCAGAGAGGTTGACTCTCGCTAAATCTTTTCAGACCCTTTGGACAAAGCTTAACATTTACACCTAGGATTTCAGCTAGATCCGCCCCCTCTACCCAACATCGGTTACCCTCCCGCCACCACCGAGTGTGATGGATTTCAGGGTCCTTCTTCCTTTAGGACCCCACCTTCTTCCATGGCCGTGGTGGTTGTCTTGCCCTTTTTAGGCTTAGGTTCCCATTAGCCTCGCCGAGAGACTCGGATACGCCCTCAACCCCAGGCATCCCCAAATATCCACACACAAAGTCCGGAAGGAACAGCAGTGAGGCTATCAGTGGAAACTTCATTCTCTCTGGAATTACTTTCTGGGGCGTCACCTGCCACAAGATTCCTGGAGCCCATTGGTCTGGGAGGAATCTGAGCGGGCGGCATCTGAGCTGACGTCATCCAGGGGCTCAAAGCAGTTGCTTTGTAGGCTCTGTTGGCCACCGCCTGGCCTTTGAGTTCCTTTATTTTGGCAGGATGCGTGCTTGCTTTGAACCTGGGGAAATCAGGGCTAAACCCAAAGTACATTGAGAACTTGCTAAAACCTGTCAGGGGGTGGACTTACTCCTTTGGGGTGGGCGGAGGAAAGTGAGGTGATTTCATACTATTCATGTGTTCCTTAGGGATTGGGCAATCTGCTGGCAAGGGTTCATCTCCTCCATACTCCATCCTTGGGGCAAATGAGGGGCTCTGGGACAAGCCACTAAAGAAATTCAGTATTTCGCAAAGCACCGGTTCTGGTCCTTCTTGGACATTATTCCAGGGGCCTACCTAAATCTTTTTAGGGACAGTTTCAGTCTAACAAACTGACATATATTAAATACTTAAGATGTACATGGCGTTGGGCACTGCTTTTGGATCTCACAGGAGGTGATGTGTAGCTGTAAACTTCTGCATGTTGTGAGGACCATGAGGCAGTTTCATCTTTTTTCTGTCTCTGGTACCAGCACTGCAGTCCAGGCCTTTATTACTTGCCTAGACTGCCATTTCCTCTGGGCTTCCCGCTTGCTCTCCTGCACTCTTATGATCTGTTCTCTACCGGGAAGCCAGAGTGATCTTTTCAAAATGTGAAAAGCACTCCCCTGCTTCAAACCCTTCCATCGATGGCCATCGCAATTAGTATAAAATGCAAACTTTTTCATATGAATTGGCCCCTGCGTTATCTAACTTTACGTCAAGCCAACTCCCCCCTTCTTTCCTACGACTAGACATATTGGCCTTATTTCTGTTCCTAAAACTTGTATCTAACTGAGAAACCTTGCACTCGCTCTTCCATCTGTCAAGAACGCTCTTTCAGACTTCAGCTGGAATGTCCCCTTCCCAAAGAGGCCTTCTCTGACCCCATCTATCTTAGGACTTCTCCCTGGTCACTCTCGTATCA
Organism: Spilogale gracilis; assembly: GCA_004023965.1. Taxonomy (NCBI): domain Eukaryota; kingdom Metazoa; phylum Chordata; class Mammalia; order Carnivora; family Mephitidae; genus Spilogale; species Spilogale gracilis. The sequence continues at coordinate 4,312 of PITA01016814.1, forward strand.
CTAGCTTATTTACTGCATTTCTTATCTTCTGGAACTGCTCGCCTATTTATTTATTTTCTTGCTTACTGTGTGTATCCTCCCCCCAGAATGTAATCTCCCTGTGGCCATGACTTATTTGTTCTCTTCTGTATCCTCAGTGCCCAGCACATAACAGGGCTCAATAAATGCTAACTCTTATTATTTTTATTCTTGTTAACATTATGCTGTTTCTTTGTACTCTTTGAAGGCAGGGTCCATATCTTTACATCTCTCTGTCCCTACCACATAACAGAGTAGGCACTCAGTCTTATTATCTCGCTGAATGAATTGAATGAAGTAATGTGTATTTTAAGTTGCCTAGACTAGTACCTAGAATGTAGTAAACATACAGTGAATGTTTGCTCCTTTTTTTCAGTGGGTGAATTTCAGTGATTCCTTAGAAAACCAAGACATATGATAGAGAATCTAGCTCATGAGGGGTGACCTGGCTTTGTCCTCCTTTGCTTCCTTCGTTCCTCCCTTCCATGATTGCCTTTCAGTGTTTCAGTTTCCAGATCACTTCATAGTTGTTTTTAGATTTATCATCTGATCTTTTCAAGCCCCTTCTCCCAGTGTTGTGGGCAGGGAAGAAAGGAAGAGATAGGGTTGAGCCTCCTCTCAGGAAAAAGAAGTAAAAATAACCATCCCGTAGTTGTTCTGTCCTGGAAAATGGTAACGATTTCAGGAACCTGGGACAGGGCTGGGACCCAGAAAGAGGAAGGTCAGGAAACTCTGCTGGGGCCAGGGAACCTCTCTGCCAGGAACCACACTGGCTGGCGCCCTCCAGCCTGGCTCATTCCACGCTCTCCTGAAGCTGCTTTTACTTTCCTTCCTGAAGCTAGACTGAGATGGTGTTCAAAGTCAGCCCTGGTGCAGGCTGCTTCTGAGCCTGGAATCTTTAGAAAGGAAGTGCATCTTGACCCCCTCTAGCTCCTGGGAATCTCCTGCACTGGCAGAATTCCCAGTAGGTTTGGTGGGAAGTCTTGGGTCCTGGGAACCTTGAGAAGCAAAGAACTAGAATTGGACTGTGGTTCCCTAGGGTAAAGACTTCAGCTGCCCACTCTGCTCGTCAAGCCATCTCAGACTAACTCCAAGGGTTTGCTTGTCCTCCTTGCTGCCAAGAGCTGAGCCAAGGCTCAGGGAAGCTAGCGAGATGATGGGCAGGCTCTTCAAGACTGTGCTGGTTCCTGATACCATAAAGAAGAGCCAGAATGTCTCCTTTTGCTGTTGCCCTGGGCCCTAGCCTCTGCCAGGGAAGTCTTTAGTTTGTCCAGGAGAGAATGGCTGCACAGTCCACTCCCATCTCCGCACAGCTGAGGGCTCTCATCTGCTAACTCCTGTCTTCTCTCCCATCTCCTGCTCGCAGTGCTGAGAGTATGAGGCTCTGGCCTCCACTGGCCACTCACTCGTGATCCCTTCCACCACGGCGGAGCCTTCCAAGCCGACCTCCTGCCGTGTGGTGATCTACCTGCAGCGGGAGATGTCAGGGGACACCTGTCTGTGCCCAGCCTCGGGGGCGAAGCCCAAGCTGAGCGGCTTCAAGGGAGGAGGCCTGGGCAACAAATACGTCCAGCTCAACGTCGGGGGCTCCCTGTACTACACTACCGTGCGGGCACTAACCCGGCACGACACCATGCTCAAGGCCATGTTCAGCGGGCGCATGGAAGTGTTGACCGACAAAGAAGGTGAGGCATCAGGGCTCGCTGGGCCAGCTGAGGAGGGAAGGAAGCATTACTGAGGAAGCGACTTTGGGGCGGGTCTCAAGCCTGGCGGGGCTAGACTCTAGATTCACACTCTTCCTGTTACCCGGTGCAGGTCTCCTTCATCAGAGTCTTTGGTAGAGCCTCAGAATTCTTGGAGGTTGAATGTAGAAGGGTGTGCACTTACATGTTTTCCAGGGCTAAGATCCATACTTCTTAAATATTCACAAAGGACTAGATGCTCCTGAGAACCATGGCTGTAGTGAGCGGGCAGGGCACAGAAGACCGGCAGGGCCCCGGCAGCATCCGCGTCTTCAGGCGGTGGGCCTGAGTGCTCCCAAGCCGAGACCTGCGTGGGCTGCCGCAGAGCCTGGAGGGCCTCTGTCCCCCGCGGTCCGGCCATCCTGGGTGGAACAGAACAGCCACAGACTGAAGAGCTGGAGGTGGCATTCCCACTTCTGTGACCCTGTGCTGCGGGCTGCCACCAGGCTGGTCACGTGACCTTTACCCACTGCTTGCTGCCTGGAGGCAAAGAGTCACTGTGTGGGGCCTGTCTGAATCCTTAGGCTGGATCCTCATAGACCGATGTGGGAAGCACTTCGGCACCATTTTGAATTACCTCCGAGATGACACCATCATCCTCCCACAGAACCGGCAGGAAATCAAGGAACTGATGGCCGAGGCCAAGTATTACCTCATTCAGGGGCTGGTGAGCGTGTGCCAGACTGCTCTGCAGGTATGGAGCTGAAGTGGGCTCAGGTTGAGGAGGTTGAAAGTCGGCCCCTCCCTTCAGGGCCATAGAAGTCCAATTCCTGGAAAGTCACGTGACTGGTATGGTTGGGGAGCCCGAACCTCATCATTAGATACACAGGGTGCTGCCCAGGGCAAGGCCTCTGGCTGCCCGGGCAGTAGAGGACTGAGCCATTTCTAGTTTCTATGCCTTGATAATGTGGATTTTATGTTTTCTGGAAATGGGGTTTTGCCTGCCAGCTGGCAGTTCCCTTGGCCAGGTGCCTCCTAAAAGGCAGAGGGTGGCCTTGGCAGAGGGTCTCCGAAGGCTCCTGGGAAGGCCTGGCTTAGCCTGGCAAGCAGGAGAGCTCAAAAAAGATTCTTGGTTGTGTGTGTTACCCAGGACAAGAAGGAATCCTACCAGCCTGTGTGCAACATCCCCATCATCACCTCCCTGAAGGAGGAAGAGAGGCTCATCGAATCCTCCACCAAGGTACTGGGACCCCTGAGGACTGCGGGCAGGGGAGGGCGGGACGCTGACCTGGCCCTCATGCTCTCCTCCTCCCCAGCCCGTGGTGAAGCTGCTGTACAATAGAAGCAACAACAAGTATTCCTATACCAGGTAGGGTGGGCATCTGGGGGCCGGGGGTGGGGGCCAGGGCTTGGGGAAGGGCGGCAGAAGTAGCTAGAACTAGACAGCCAGCCACGGGGCACAGACCCCAGAGAAGCCACCTGCACTCCTGGCACGGTTGGCCAGGGTCTGGGTCTCAGGCGGGAAGAACGGAGAGAGAAGGGAAATGAGGCCAGAAACGTTTGGAACTGGGTGCAGGGCCCTGGCTGAGATCTAGAGAACAAACCGGAACCAGCCCCTCACCCCCCCTCACCCCGTGTCCTGTCAGGCAGCACGCCAGGGGTTTTCCTGGCATTAGCTTCTGAGGGGGAGGGACCCTGGGAAGCCCATGGCTGAGATTCTTCCTAAGCCAACCTCTGTGCTCACAGCTGGGCCACCCTCTCCCTTGCCCAGTTTCCTCCCAGCCGGCTGCAGTTAGGTATACGCCGAAGGCCGCGGGTTCAGCGAGTCCCCGTGGACAGGTGTGTTGCCAGCAGCCCCCTATAGCCAGGGAACGGACCCTCCTGCCATGTGGCCACAAGCCTCCTTCTTTCTGGGCCCAATGAGAGGAGACTGCTCTCCCTCAGTTCTGTTTTAACCTCAGACCAGCTCCCCTCCTTTTCCTCACAGGCCCCCAGACCCAGAGGGTCACATCTGGCATCTTTTTTCCTCAGTTCTACGTGACAGGGAGGGGGATGGGGAAGTGCCCAGCCAGCACCCTCTGTTGTGCTAGAACCTTGTTCCCAGGCCCCCTGGCCTTCTTGGGTTTTTCAGCAACTCAGACGACCACCTGCTGAAAAACATCGAGCTGTTTGACAAGCTCTCCCTGCGCTTCAACGGCCGCGTGCTCTTCATCAAGGACGTCATTGGCGATGAGATCTGCTGCTGGTCCTTCTACGGCCAGGGCCGCAAGCTGGCCGAGGTGTGCTGTACGTCCATCGTGTATGCCACGGAGAAGAAGCAGACCAAGGTGTGGGGGGGGCCTCCCTCTGCGCGGCTGGGGCGGGACACACGCCAGTGCAGCCCCAGCTGAGCCTTTCATCGCAGGGAGTGAAAGGGTATTCGGTTTGCTCTGTTTTCCCCAGACTCACATGATGGTGCTGGGCAAGGACAAAGCCCCTTCAGGGAGTTCGGGGGATGGCCTGGGAATGCTTTAATCTGGTCAGCTGAGAGGCAGGGGCTGCTGACCCACAGGGAACCACATGGTGTGGCGGGAAGGACTGGGTCTCTGGAGTTGGCCCAGTTCAGGTCTGAATTCTGGTTCTAGCATGGACAGGTTTTTCCGGCCTCATACAAGCCATTTAAAGCAGCTGGGCCTCAGTTTCCTCACCTGCAAACAGAGGCCTGATAGTATGTAGTTAGCCAAACTATTAGGAAAATGCGGTGGTTTCTAGGAGCAGCAGTGTAGGGTCTGATCACCTCTCTGGCCCCGGCTAATTGGGCGTTCCTGGTCAACTGGCTCAGCCCCTGCAGTAACAAGCAGCGCCAGGTACGTGTGAAGGATTTGACAGGTGACAGTTAACACTAACTCAGCAAACCCCATTCTCCCAGGCTGCAGGCCATTGGTGTCCTTCCCTGAGAGGAGCTGCCCTCCGTGAGTGTGTAACGGAGGCAGCAGAGGCTTTTGCTGGGCCGGAAGGGCAGCCCACTTGGAGAGTCGTGTGCTGACGGGCTCAAAGCAGCCAAGCTCATGCAGCATCTGCTCGGCCCTCAGAACTCCCTCCAGCTGGGCCAATCTGAGGGTTGGGGGTGGACAGCTTACAGGAGGTGGCCCTGCTTCCCCCTGGCATTTTAGGGGTACGGACTCCCATGTGCGTGTATCAACGGAGTCAGGATTCCAGGACAGGTCGCTGTGCAGGCTGCTTACACTTGGAAAAGTGGCAGCAACCACTGTCACCTTCCTAAGTGTTTTGTCTTTCATGAGCTTTATGACTCCCCACACCACACCTGTGAGACAGGTGGGGCTGGAGCATTCTCCCCATTTGACAGCTGAGGGAACAGAAGTCAGGTTAGGCTAGAATCCAGGTGCCTTTCTGTCTTTCATGTAATGTTCACAGTAATAATCTGAAGTAGGTATTAGCCCTAATTTTACATGGGAGGAAACCGAGGCCCACAGCTCATAAGTGCTGGAGCCATATTTAGAGCACAAGGCCAAGGCCCTAACCTCCGCACACGTTAGCCCGCTGGTCTGGGGCTGGGCGGGACACAGGCAGCATTCTAGTCTTTGGCGTCCTTCTGTCCATCAAGTACAACTCCCCACATCTCCTCCAGAGACCTCCCCTCCTCATGAGACAGAAAGCCACCTGTCTCAGGACTGAAGAGTTGAGGAAGAGCTTAGAGAGCCAGCACAGGGGAAGAGCCCAGCCACGTTGCTGCCTCTCTGGGATGAAACCTCACTCGGTCCTCTTGTCCCCCCGAGCCCAGGTGGAATTCCCAGAGGCCCGCATCTATGAGGAGACACTCAACGTCCTACTCTATGAGACCCCCCGAGTCCCTGACAACTCCTTATTGGAGGCCACCAGCCGGAGCCGCAGCCAGGCTTCCCCCAGTGAAGATGAGGAGACCTTTGAACTGCGGGACCGAGTCCGCCGTATCCATGTCAAGCGCTATAGCACTTATGATGACCGGCAGCTCGGCCACCAGTCTACCCATCGCGACTGACAAGACCCTCAGGGAGTCAGGGCACAGGACACCCTGTCTCCCCTGCTGTGTAGCCCTGCCCCATTGCCTACCCCACGCTGCTGCTGGCTTGGTTTCTGCTCCAGCACCCAAAGGCATGACAGGAAGGCAGAAGGCCTGGGCAGGAGAGGGACCACATTCCTTTGCCCTGCTCCCTGAGCACTTCAAGGTGACCAAGTCCTGGACCCTTTGCTCACCTGTCCTGATGGGAGCTGCATATGCCCCTGGGGCGAATGGACTGAGCTGCCCACCTCCCACGAGAACAGTCCCTTTGATCCCTTGCTGAGTGTCCTTTGGCTCTACTGAAGGGCTCCCTTTAGGCCTCTGGGGAGGTCCGTGGGGAACGGGCTCGTTCTGGTGCTGTGGAGGCCCAGTTTCTTACAAAAGGTGGGCTCCTTTTTCCCTGAGGTGTTTAAGCACAGACTTCATGGTTTTTAAAAAATTATCTAGGAAATGAATAATTTGAAGTGTAATAACGAGGGGACTGGGTATTTGTGCTACCCCTCTAGGGTGCCATGACCCTGGGTAAGGCAGAACCCTTGGTCTGCCTTGATGCCTTTGGCATCTGTTTCTTTAAAGCACTTTGTACTTTTATTCAGATTTGTATTCTTCCCTGACTCACATCATCTTTTTCTGACCTTAACCGCTCTTCCCTGCAGAATCAGTCTGAAAGGGGCTAGAGAAGCAATAAAACAAAACAAAACAAAAGAATAACTTTGGCTTTGCTGGGCTGGCCAAGCAGCCGGCCCAGACAGCATGCAGGAAGGAAGGCCATTTAAGTTAGGAACTGTGGTCTTACTAATCCCCGTGAGAAAGGACATTTTAAGGTCCTATAACAGAGTCCTGGGGCCTAACATGATTGCTCTTTTTGATTCTCTTGCCCTCAACTACAAGGCATGCTTTGCTTTACTTTCTGGAAAGCCAAAGGGCCGTTACAGGGGCCAAGAGCATGAGGCCCATTGGGAAGGCCGTGGAGCCCATGGGTGCTGCACTCGGACACCCATCGGCCAAGGATAGTGACCACAAGCTCTGCGTTCCCAGCCGCCCTGTGCAGAGGTGGCATGGGCTTGTCCTGCCCACCGCATACTATTGGCTTTGTGTCTCAGCTGACCCGCGCTGAGTATGGACACAGGGTGCATGAAGCAGCCTAAGTCTCGTCATAGGCTGGGTAATGGGGCTGTGCAGCTGCCAAGTCCCAGCTTTTGGGCAAGGGTGTAGGTTCCTCCTTTGGGGCTTTTTCTCACTACCTTCTGTTTGGCTTGGCCTTTGGAGGCTCCTTATCCGAATTCTTTTCCAAAGGAATGCCACCAGGGAGGGAGCTGCTCAGCCAGCCTCAGAAAACTCCACAGGCGCTGAGCAGGAGCTGCTCCATTATGAGCACAGGTAGTCAGGCCCCTCACCCCTGACGACTGTCACTCTAGCTAAGTGGCCTGCTTGTGGCCAACCCCAATGGAGCCTATGGGCAAGTGCCAGGCCTGGGGTTCATAGACACCCACAAGGACCTGAAATGCCATGATGGGGCAGGGGAGGTGCAACTAACCTTATGCTTGTCACAGCCTTGAATACGTAGACTTGCAGGTGAGGCACCCTGGTCATCAGCTCAAAATACTTCTTCCAGTCCTGTGTGGAATAACTAAAGACAAATCCATTTCTTTGGCCAGATTCTGCCTTTGGCTTTGTGGTTTTCCCACAGAAACTGGAATGCTTTCTGCCCAAGGCCACTGGCCTGTTTCCTCTGTTGACCCCCTGAGGCCCTCTAATACTCAAAGCCCCAGCTTCTCACTGAGGTATTTTAATGCCTGTCCTTTGACCTCCCCAGCCCTGCAGCCTCTTTGGGTCTGACATTTAGATCCTCAGCTGTCTCAGTGGTGACTAGTCTTTCTTCTTGAGAAAGCACAGTAATCCTGGACTGATCAAAAATATCTCCCTGGTCTTAAGAAAAATACTAACATTGAAATCACTGAAATAATATTAGCTTCTTTAATCAGACTTTGCCGCATAAGGGTTAGGGGAATGTTCTTTGCGTTTCTCAGCCCCATTCAGAAAGCACCTCTTGGCTGTGTGACTTTTTCGACTTGGAGTAGCCCACGGGAAAGCAAACAAAGTGTGGATGAAGGTCAAACCTTGTTGGTTTCTGAGAACACTGGAAGTCTGCTGTTCACATGTACGAGGACTGGACTTTATTCCATTTCTTATCTGACCAATGTCTGCCTAAAGGATAGCCCGGGTCCTGCCACCAGAGAACATCCCCTTTGTCACTAAGTGCAACCCCTTATTGTTCAGCATAGGTGATGGAAACAAACACTAATTTCTAATAAAATTGTGTTACACTGCAGTGTGGTACAGAGCCGTGCTTCTAGTGACCAGAGCGGGGTCAGCTCACTGCTGTGGACCTAGTTCTTGTATTCCTCCAGTCCCCAAGTCAGAAATCCTTTCGCACTCAGTTGCTCTGCAACCCAGGCTCCCCCTGGTGGAGGATAAAGGACAACACTAATAAGGGCTGGAACCAAGATTTAATATTAAGAATAAAACGACCTCTTTAACAATCACTATGGTAGTAGGGAAGCAGAAATCCCTACGATTCAGGGGGAAATGCAGCACATTTCCTCTCTGGCTCTTGGAGATCTGCAAGCAGCTCAGAAAGGAGCTTGGCTCAGTTGCCATCCATACATACCTCAAGCTCCTCAGCTGAGTTTCTGCATTTGTGGAAAGGCCTGACAAATACAGGTTCATGACTGGCAGGCCTATTATTCCAGGGAATTCATGGTTTGCCTCACTCCTTCCCAGGACCAAGGGGGCCAGCAATGTCAACGGTTGACCAGTGCTGAGAACCCCGAGCCTGATGGCTGGCCCCTGTTCAGCACTTGGCAGAAGGTAAAGAAGAAAACAAGAGTCCAGTCTAGCCCCTGCCCCACTGGCTGAGAGGCACAGTGACCCCAGGAGATGGCCAGCTAGGCCCGAGCCTCAGGAGAGAAACATACACTCTCGTAGATGGGGCTGTTTCCTGGAGAGGCAGCAAGGACAGCAACCGAGGGCCCCCACTGCGTCAAAAGGGAGCCTGAGAACCCAGGGGCAGAAATGGCGAGGGTGGCCACGTGTGCACTGGTTTATTGACCAAACCTCATATTCCAAACAGCCTGTGTGACAGGCCAGGCTTGTGGCAGCTGAACACAGAACTCCTGGTGGAAAGGTTTACTGGAACACAGTGTAGTCAGGGCTTTCGGGGGAGGCCAGCCTTGGAGGAGTCCTACACAGGTCTTCTGGAGAAAACGATTACACCCATACACCAAAAAAGGACCCCACAATCAAATGGTGCAAACGATAAAGAGACCCACTGTGGCCCATGGTGGAGAAAGAGTTCTGCAGCAGTTGTGGGATGAGAGCTGTTCTTCAGTGGCCGAGCCTTAAACAATCAGGCCTCAGCTGGCCTACCAGTGAAGGCCTGAGGGTGGTGTCTTCTCATCTTTATTGCTTTCCAGGGAGAAGGGAGGGATCCGGACATCAAAGTGGGAGCCATCAGGCCTCTCGAAGCGGAACGTTCCCCTGTGGGTCAGAGAGAAAGTGGATTAGAGGGAGTGACAGCTGAGGCCCCATGGAGGATCTAGAGAGCCCTAGGCTGTCAGCTTCCTAAGTGAACACAGCAGGATGAGGCAAGATGGGCTCCCTTCAGGCTGACTCATGTCAAGGTAACACTGGTTCAGAAACCCGAGAGCCCTTCCTGACCATGAAGAAACACAGCTGCCCTGATTCCGGCCCTTAGATGCACACTGCGTCACTACCCAACCATACTTTCTGGTTAAGGAGGGAAAACCAGCTACATGGGCAACTCAGTGCAGCATCAAACCACCAAACCTCTTAGGCCTAAGTCCTCAGTCCATGAAATCACAGGAACTAGAAAACAGTCGGAAAAAAAATCAGACAAGTCCCACGTGACAACGAACAGCAGATAAAACCCCATCCCAAGATGGAACCTGGCCCAGAATTAAGGGCAAACCCTGAGCTCTCATGTTGCTGAGCTGCGGCTATGTGTGCGGAGTTGGAGCACCCCGTCTCCCAGCACGTGCTCGCTCACTCACCACATGTGCCCACTGGAAGCCTGCAGGGAGACGTGGCTGCTGTACTGGAACGCGGGCTGCTCCTTGGATAACACGGGCTCCTGTAGGCATGCAGGGAAAGCCGCTAAGACCAGACCAGCCCCCAGTACACCAGGGCCACGCGCTGGCTGCCAGTTCCTCGGAAGGATGCTCCCTCTGGCCTCCATGGTGATTGCCTGCCAGTACCACCCCCCACAGCCCAGCCACTGACCTGGGCCTCAAATTCTGATTCCGGGAAAGAGAACCTCAGACTTAACAGCTGAGGCCACTGGGCAAAGATGCGAACAGAGGACCTCCTCTGTAAATAGCCCTTCCAGAGTCCATTCACTGAGTATGTAGACGCCAGGCACCATGGCAGTGCCCTGCAAACCTCTGCTGACTTAAATATCCTGGTAATTATGAGGTAGTAGATGTGGCTCCCATTTAACAGCAAGAAGCTGAGATTTTTTTATTGTTGTTGTTAAACTGGCCCAAAGTTATGTGGTAAGTAAACCACACACAACTGCCATCCAAAGCCAGACTGTCCCACTCCAAAGCCCTACTCTCACGCAGCATCCCACCCTGTGTCCCAAGTCCTTGCTGATGTGAAGAAATAAATGTGGCCACTAGCCATTTCTCAGGCCTTTATTTCTCAGGAGACAGGGTGGGGTAGTGCAGGATTTGCAAAGTCAGACTTCTTCATGGACCAGCAGAGGCATGTGTGTAAAGAGTCAGAGGAAAGACAATCAGAAGCAGAGGTTGGGGTGGGACAGGAGGAGAAGGCCCACCGAAGGGCACTCAAATTCATGTTTGTTTTTTTTTTAAATTTTATTTATTTATTTGACAGAAAGATCATAGGTAGGCAGAGAGGTAGGCAGAGAAAGAATGGGAAGCAGGCTCCCTGCTGAGCAGAGAGCCCAATGTAGGGCTCGATCCCAAGACCCCAAGACCATGACTAGAGCCGAAGGCAGAGGCTTAACCCATTGAGCCACACAGGCGCCCCTAAATTCATGTTTAATAAGGCTCCATGCTAGGGGCACCTGGGTGGCTCAGTCGGTTAAGCGACTTCCTTTGGCTCGGGTCATGATCTCAGGGTCCTGGGATCAAATCCCACGTCCATCTCCCTGCTCAGCCCGCTTCTCCCGCTCCCTCTCCCTCTGCCTACTTGTACTCTCTATGTCTGTGTCAAATAAATAAAACCTTTAAAAAATAAAAAATAAGGCTCCGTGCTGGCAACAAGAACTCTATACAAGCTCTGATGTCAGGCTCCCTTGGATTCGAATCCAGGTCCTGCCACTACCAGGCACAGGACCGTAGGCCAGTTACTCACTTCGCAACCTCTCTCTTCACCTGTCAACCAGGCCATAGGAAACCCATCTCACGGGGTTGTTGTAAGATGTTACCCAAAACAGCCCAAGGTATTCACACACTAAGCCTCGGTCCCCAGCCACAGAGGAGAGGAGAACAGGCACTCAGCCCCCAGGGCTGCCGGGAAGGACCAGAAACTGGGCATTCCTGGCCTGATGATGCTCACCCTTCCCACCACGCCTCGGCCTCGCACTGTCTCCAAGGTGCCAGATAAACTGAATATCCTCCAATGTCGCTCCCGGAGCTGCACCACATCACTGTCAAGGTTCTCTAAGCGGATACAGTAGCGCCACTGTGGGGGGTGGAGGACAGAGTTCACAGCCGAGAAAGAACAGACCTCGGGCTAGCCTACCTGGAATTCTAGGAAAGCAAAAGGCAACAAAGAGGGATATCTGCAGTGCACAGACCCCTCCTGCCAGAGGCCAACTACCCCCCCCCAACCCAATCCCTCAGGCCCATACTCACCCAGTAGACATGGGAATTCTGCGCTTCCTGGAGAAAAAACAAAGAATTTAAATCCCAGAGGGCAGGACCAAGTCTTTTCCAACAAACAGCTCTCCAACTGAGAAGTATTCCAGGAAGGTTGCAGAGATAGAACAATGGCCCGAGTGTCTGCAGGATGGTGACTGGACTACAGCCAACAAGACCCAAAGGAGGCAGTGTCCCCTGGCCCCCTCCCTGGTCTCCCTCCTCTTCATCCCGCCAAGATCACCAACAAAGCTGGGTGCCAAAGGAAGTCAGCCACAGGCCCTTCCCCTTCTCACCAGTCTTCTAGCCAGCCGCTGCCCCCTACCCCTGCAAACACTGCTGGCCCAGTCCACTGCCCTCCTCGGCCCTTCCACAGCCCAACACTATGACAATACTTGATGTGCTGTGTGCTAACCTCGCCCACTACCATGAGCTCCTGAAAAGCAGGGACAGGGTTTCATGTTTATTGGAGGACACAGCCAGGCAAGAAAGAGCTCAATAAACATCTGACTAATGCATATAAAGCGTGAACATCAGCCTTTACAGATTTCAACAAGTACGTGTATGTTCTTCATAAACAGGAAGCCTTTGAACCAGAAAAGAAGGAAGAGTCAGCCTGGAGGACTCAGTCCCAGAACCTGAGGGTCTCACTGCTCTAGATCTTGGAGTCCACCTAATATGTGCAGCACTTGGAAGCAGAACTACTGTACATGGTTTAAATGTGGAACCCACTCCATGGTCACACTGGGGATACCCAAGAAAATCTGGGGGCCCACCCCAAGGGAAGGGGCCCAGGCCAGGTACACACCCTCATGCCCATGTAGAAGGGGATGACGGTGACACGGATGTTCTCGGTTGTTTCGCGGTGGACGTCAGAGAGCTCCAGCCAGGGGTGATTCTTCTCTTGCCAGGCCCGGAGCGTTTCCCGGGCCACAAAAGGGGGTGCTGGGCCAAGAGAGGACTAGTTAGTCCAGGCCAGAGTCCCAGGTGATCTCCAACTGCCCCTTCTAAAAAACTCTTCCAAGCACAGGCCCAGGGAAATAAGGCACCCAAACAGGAAGCAAAAGCACAGGCTGGAAGAAGGCACGAGGCCACCAAGAATAAACCCCGAGGAGTTATGGGACATCCTGGGAAAAGAAATGAGCTGGGAGTGAGGAGCCCAAGTCTTCAGACCCTACTGTAACCCTGACTTTGCCATTCATTAGGAACCTTGAGTACCTTCTCATCCCCGACCCTCAGGTTCCATACGCCTTAGAAAGAAACAATAGCCATCTGCCTGAGAGATCTAATGAAAGGCTGAATAAGGTTGTGGATATACAGCTTTGAAGCTACTTGCGGGATACTGTCTTTGAAGGAGGGCCCTCCCATTCCAGCTTCCTGTCTTGAGAGAGAGCTCACCTTTTGTCTGGTCATACAGAAGAAATCTTTCAAATAGCTCATGCTGGATGGGAACCTGATCTGTGGAAGTATAGGGGAGGATGTCTTCATGGCTGACATAGTCCAGGCCTGCACAGAGAAGGAAAAGAAACAGTGAAACTCACACAGGAAAAAAAGAACAAGGCTGAGAAGAAACACAATGCCTGGCCTTGTCTCCAAGTGGTACGAGCCTGGCACCATCGCTCTCAGTTTCTATAATCCCTCCTAGCAGTTTAAAGGACATCGGATAGGTATCAGAGTCTTCTCATTGAGACATACCAGACCTCGCATCAACAGGCATACTCAGTTAGATGCTCACTACTCACCTGGGATGGCATAGAGGGCCCGGCTATCATCATGGTTAGCCAAGAAAGTCACAGCTTCTGTCTGAGATCTCTGAGACTAAGACAAGAAGTGAGTCAGAGATTTTCTTAGTCACAATCCAGTCCTGAGAACCTGGGCCCAGTGCTGATCTGGGCTTTGACCCTTCTCCCTCCCTCTGTCTCCACCAAGTTCAGGCCTTTCCCATGGAGAGAAAACCCAGGCCCAGCCACCTGGCTTACTTACTATATGTGGACAGTCTCGGGCATCTATCAGCACCTGATAGTAAGTGTGAGTTTTGCCTTTCACCTCCTTAGAGCCATGGCCGACAGGATTCTCTGCCCTACAGGATAGGGGGAAAAGCCCAAGATCACCCCAAGAGAAACAGAACTGAGGCCTGCCCTCACTCCCTACCACGTCCTTACCTAAACCCACTAGTTAGTGCCTGATCAGGGTACCTGTTTAGCAACACCCGGGCCCAGGCCCTCCCCAGTCAGAGGCTACCACAAGAAGGTGGAGGACCCATGGCACAGAATCTCCATTTGTCTTGCTCTCTGGCTGCTTCTTGGGAGGGGACCATGCTGAGAAAATCGAATTGCTTGTTCTATCCCGGGAGCCCGAGTACCCCCACTCTTCTCACATCCCTGGGGCTGTCTGTGATTATTTAATGAAACTAGGCCTTTTCTTTTCTAATGTACTCTAGTGATAAGAGACTGAAACAAAGATTCTAACTGAACACCAAAAAATCAAGAAAATTAGTCAGAGAGCAGCTAGGGAAAGCATCCTGGGGAGGCCTAAAGGGACCCTCTGGCTTCAGACTGTCCCTGACACTCAGCACCTTTGTCTCCATGGTGTCCAGGAAGTACTCTGAGACTGTTCCGATGGCCCAGGAGGATGTTCAGTTCCCCACTGGGACCCCAATTACGTACATCGGCCATGAGTCAGCCCTCCTCCTGAGGGGACTGGGAGGCACCATGACGGGAGTACTTACTTTTCTGGAGCTGTAGAAGCCACATCCCGGTCATATAGTCTGGCCTGCCAGGGAAACAGGACAACACCTCGGTAGCCAAAAACGCTATGAAGGAAGAGCTAGGAGGAAAGAGAGCCTCAGTGAGGGTGCAGTCTACAAGTCCTCCCAGGTGGGACTCAGACGGCTAAGCAGCACAGGTAGCTGCAGCCACAGCATGAGATCCTGCCGGTCTTTCCCTTGAACTCTGTGATCCACACCCACCAGCCTCGGAACACTCTTACACCTACCCCCTTCACCTGGCTGACTTCTGCTGATCCTTTAGACCGTAGCCTAGAGCTCTAAGAAGACCTCCCTGACTTCCCCTCCACTCAGCACAGTGCATAGCCTCTGACCCCATCGTAGTTCCTTTCTAGACTGCCAACTCTGAGAAGGCATTGCTTTCTGACTTAAGTCCAGTGCACAACGCCTTGTCTGTTGCAGGCAAGCAAGAAAAGAGGAGTGGGAAGTTGAATCAACAAAAAGTCCATCCTTACAAGGAGCCTAAATCTATCTCAGTGCATCTGGCACAAAGTTAATACAAAAACAAGAGCCTCATGCCACAGCTTGTATTATACTGCAGTCTATTCAACTATGACAAAGTGTCAAAGGTTTGTTTTTCTTTTTTTCTTTTTCTCTCCGCCCCCCTTCCTTTTTTTTCTTTAGCAAGGGAGGAAGGGGAGAAGGAAGAGGAGACCGAGAGAGAGAGAATCTTAAGCAGGCTCCTCACCTGGCATGGAGTTAGACGTAGGGCTTGATCCCAGGACCCTGAGATCATAACCTGAGCTGAAACCAAGAGTCAGCCACTGAACCTTCTGAGCCTCCTAGGTGGCCCCAAAGGTTTGCTTTTCTGAAAGCTCCCTCCACTGTCTTCTTACCTTCCACTAAATTACAGGACTCTTCAGCAACCTGGCCCTCTCCTCACTTTGGTTCAAATTATCTCTGTTCATGCTAACTTGGAAAGAGAACCCACTGACACATGAAAAAGATTCACAACCAGGAAACAAGAAACCCCATCTTAAAAAAATTTGTTATTCTGCTCTGGCACTAAACACAAAGGCAGAAAACTGTACCATTCGGTCCTATGACCCAAACTGACCCTTTCAGAAGCAGGGTACACCTTGAAAATAAATATAAGATGACCAGCCCAGCACTCACCTGCCCGGTCTCATATTTTCCGTTCTGTTTTGGCACCTCGAATACACCAACTGTCTCCAAAACTTTGCCCTCTGGTCGGTTTCTGATTAGAAAGGAAAAGAACAAGCAACTGAAAAGCTGAAAATATAATAGTACCATAAGAAGCTACTAGGAGATTGAGGGGCCAGGCAGTGAGAGCAGAGAAGGGTCAAATCAGTAGGACTGGCAAAGCAGGTAAGGGTCCTTGCAAACCACCACTCCAGATTCTGCCTTTCCCCCTTTGAGGTCCATCCACAGGCCCTGCCTCAGTTTCTGTTTTAGGTCTGACTGCTCCCAATCACTTTCTTCTCTCATCAGTCTCAGCATTCCTCACATCATGCCCTCCCACCCTGCTTATGTATACCCCTTGTCTGTTTCTTCCCTGACCCACCCTCCTGACCTCCCACAGCATTTTAACTGCCTTTCCCACCTTATATTTCTGTTATTTGTGCCCAGGTCTTATCTCCACTAGAGACTGCAGGTTCCCTGGGAGCAATGCCTGTGTCTGATTAGCCATGTTCGTCCTCAGAGCCCAGTGTGTGGAACATTTGTTATAATTCCTTCTCTGTCTACTGCCCTCCCAAAACTGCAGGCTTCACCCTACCCTTGAACAGTTTAGCCATCATCTCAGGCATCGTACTGCACTCCCTGCATTGCACCTAGTAGTCTCTCAATCTAGTTTTTGTTCAGATTCGCATCACATTTCACAGAGGTCTTTAACTACAAATACTTGTCATCTCTCCCCAATACCAGTGTCTAATTTCAGCCACCAAAAAGTCAGTTCTCTCAGTGGTCTCTCTGGACAGGGCTGCTCTTTCTAGGAGTCCTTCAAAGGCATGCTATCATTAGCATTTTGGAGATGTGAACCTCATGCTTCCTCTCACTTGATCCTCCAGCCCCAAACTGACCTGCCTGTCCCGTTGCTAGAGACAATGCTCACACCACTCCGCATGGCCTCAAGCCCCCTCCCTAAGTCACATAGAAAGAACCAATCTCCCCCAAGGTCACGCCGAAACCCGGAACCCACACAAGGTTCATTCTCAAGAGTCCGGTTTCCCACTTCGAGCATCTTCCTGAGGGAGGTTTTGTCCCAATCCGGGGCTAGGGGTTCAAGTCAAGAGCCCTAGAGCTTAATTAAAAGGCTGCCCATTAACAGTAGCGCTCGAGATCCCCATTTGGGGAGGTAGGATTCGCTCCGGGAGGGTTACTAGCTCCCCCTCAAAGCCAGTCCTGCGTAACCCAGGGCTCTGGGCCGCGCTCCCTTCTCTGCTCCTGGCACACATCCCAGGCAGGACAGTCAGCTCCCGGCCGGGACCCTCTCCCGGGTCGAACTCCAATCGCCCTCGGCCGGCCCGATCTCCGGGCCTCCTCCCCGACCGGAACATGCTCCCGGGGCTCCACGTACGGGCCCCGCGCTCCGTCCCTCACCGGGACGAGAGGTGCCTCCGCGCAGTCGTGGTCGCCGCTGGCGAGAAGGCCCCAGCTCCACCCGCCGCGCAGAGGGGCCTCAGCCCCCGGGCCCCGGTTAGCGAGCGAGACCACCAGCGGCTGCCCACGGCCAGGGCCCGCCGGGCCACACAGCCGGCCATGTCCCGCCCGAGCGCCCGCTCGGAGGCTGACACTGGGCGCAACCAGCGGCGGGAGGCGTTCTGCCCCCGCCCCACACTGCCCCGCGCCGCGTCCCCGCCCCCTTGGCCCGCTGCCGCGCCTCAGCCCGCCCCGCGAACCTCGGGCTCCTTCCGGTGCGGATGGGCGGAAGTCCCGGCTCACGGTCACCTGACCATAGGCCCAACAGACATGGCGTCTTACTTGCTGGCCGGCGAGCGGCTGGTTCGCGCTTTGGGCCCCGGTGGGGAGCTGGAGCCAGAGCAGCTGCCCCGGAAGCTGAGGGCAGAACTTGAAGCCGCGCTAGCGAAGAAGCACAAGGACAGTGATTTTTCCAGTGGCTCCGCGCGCCTGATTTCCTTCCGCCTGATCCGAGATCTGCATCAGTACCTGAGAGAGAGGGGTGAGCCGCAGTCTCCAAACCGGACTCCCCACCTTTTTCCAGAGTCTTTTCCTTCTTGAGTCTTTTCCCACCTCTAGCATCGTTATGAGACGAAATAAAAACCCTCACTGTCCTTCACCCGGGGAATGGCCATCTGGCCATGCCAAGAGTCACCTCATGAACCGTAGGGACAGCCCACTCCCTTAACAGCTTCCATGGGGATTTCTTGTGGGTGACAAAATTTACGTGTGCAGTTTCTGCCCCCTTGGGAGTCTCTTCTTCACTACCAGGCCCTCTTAGGGCCGCTTGGCCTTTGAAGAAGTCCAGTTCTAACCCAGTACCACCGCACAAGTTCAGTTTTTCCCTTTTAAGCCACATTAGAAAACAACTTAGGGTAGTGAGCTTGTCCTATTTGGAAATCTGGATTTCTTTTCATCTGATAGTTTCTTTCTCTTTCCCCGCCCCTCCCGCCTAGATGATAGAAAGCTGTGTTGAAAGACCTGAACTGGGAGTAGCATTTGAGTTCTAGTCCTAGCTCTGCAACAAACTCCCCCTGGAGAAGTCGTTTCCCTTCCTTGAGTTCCTCCAGTTCCCTTCCTTGAGTTTCTCCAGTTCCCTTCACTGTAAAGGAAGGGACTAGGACAAACTGGCTTGTAAGGTATTTTGTCAGAATTAACATAGACTACCCAGAAGTACAAAGGGTAGACTGCTCAACTATTAGAACTATTAGAATCAAAAAGTACCTCAGAGATTATCTAGTACACTGTTCTTTGAGTAGTTAGCATCCTTGTGACTTGAACCTATTTAGGGCAGTTCTATTGTGGCCACAGCGTTACTTAACCTAAAGGCAAATGTAAGTGGCTTACTTGTTAGCTGTGATATTGGCAAGATAATTGAGAGCTGACAGTCAGCTATGTGCGCTAGGAGATGTTTATGTGGAATTGTCCTTAATTCTTCTCAATTGAAAATGATCTTGGAGATGAATTGAAATAGGGATGGCCGTGTTTTATTCTGGTAGAAAAAAATAGAAGGGCTAGATGCTTTTCTGATCTTAATCCTTCAACCTCAGTTCTATACATCATTATGTTTGTAAAAATCTTTTCTTCCCAGGTTCCACACTGTACCTTCATGAGCTCCTGGAAGGCAGTGAAATCTATCTCCCAGAGGTTGTGAAGCCTCCCCGGGTATGTAAGGGATATATTTGTGAAAGTGGGTGTTGGCTGAATTGGGACTTATTCACAATACATTCAGATTTATGAGTCAGCCTCTGGGCTCAGAAATTTGACTTTTTTTTTTTTTAAGATTTTATTTATTTATTTGACAGAGAGAAACACAGCCAGAGAGGGAACACAAGCAGGGGGAGTGAGAGAGGGAGAAGCAGGCTTCCCGCTGAGCAGGAAGCCCGATGTGGGGCTCAACCCTGGGTCTCCAGGATCATGACCTGAGCCGAAGGCAGTTGCTGGACTGCTTAGAAGACAAATCCCCCCAAAAAGTTTCCCAAGCAGTGGAGGCAGAACTAATACGTGGGTCTCTTGACACCCTTAGCAGTGCTTTGCCCCCTGAAACCAATGATTGCAACATGGCTTTCTAGCAAG
>PITA01016814.1:32327-45505 GCA_004023965.1 Spilogale gracilis
GCCAGCCCCAAAGCTGCTGAAGATGGGAGCTCCTGGCAGGGGGTGAGCCTAATTTGACCCTGCCCCTAGAGGAGTGTGGAGGCAAATTGAGACCGCCCCACTGCCTGCTCTTTCTCCCACCCACTCCCTTAGTACCCTTAAAGAAGTAGACCCGCTCCCGGCCACTGTAGCTATGAGCAGGGAGAGCCAAGGCTGCATCCACGTCGTCTGGAATGCCCTTGAAGCCTTCAGAGATGTTGCGGGGGAAATCTGGATCCAGGACACCATCCTCAAAGCGCCAGTACTGATTACCCTAAGGGGGAGAGGAGGAGGAGGAAATGAGGAGGTAGCTGGCTGGGTACAGGCAGAGTCCCCTACCCAAGGTACAGCAGTCCCAATTCTAGGCCTCTCACCCAAGACCTGGAGCCCTGGGCTTCCCTGTCCTTAAGAGCCCCAGTCAGGAACCACAGGCTGGGATCCTGCCTCTTCGCCCACTCTAGTCCTGGGCACAGCAGCCCTCCACCCCTGCCTAGATACCCTTGACCCTGACCCTCAGCCCCTGGGCCTGGTACCTTGAAGAGGTATGTCTTCCCCTGACAGTTGATGCGGGTGAAGGCAGCATCAATGGGGCCCTCAACACCCCAGACATCTCGGATAAGCTTGGGGTACCCAGGCCTCACTGCCTCTTCATCCAGCTCATAACAGTACCGCCCTAAAGTGTGGGAGGCTGTGTGAGGGAGGGGAGGTTCTTGGGGCAGACCCGTACCCCCCAAGACATGCCTCTGGAGTCACCTCGGAAGGCAAAGAGGGAGCCATTCTTGAGGTCAGTGAAGGCATCAAAGGGCTTCCCACTGCATAGTTCCTCCTCTGCTGGGGACTCAGGGATGTCTTCAGCGTGGCTCTCAGGCTCTGAGGCCTCTTGCCCAGGTCCTGGAGCCTCTTCCTCAGGGCTCAGAGAAGTTACCTGGCCAGGAGACCCTGCAGGCTGGGTCTGCAGGCTGGGGCTCAGGGTGGTGCCCTCTGGCTGTGTGAGGACACTCTCGCTGGTCCTCTCAGGGTAGTCAAAGGCCCCGTACTCATCTTCTGGCAGAGTGAACACATCCCCACGAGTCACTGTGGGCAGAGTGGGTGATGGTAAGTGTCCAGCTGCAGAGGGGACCCCAGGTCCACCCAGCCCCTCTGGACGCACCTTGGGGTTTGCACTCGGCCACGTAGTCCTCACAGCAGCTCTGGTAATAAGAGCAGAGCTCGTCACACTGACACTTCCTGTCCGCGTTGAAGCCCTCCGTGCAGCGGCCCTTGCAGGACTCTGTGGGGAGGAGGGCTCAGTTGGCATAGCCGAGCCCAGACCACCCTTGCCCACCCTTCATTGGCCCAAACGGCCCCGAGTACCCTCTTGCACCTTGGTCAGCCAGAACAACGCGGGCCAGCAGGGCCAGCAGCAGCAGGGGTCTCAGGGAAGCCATCGCAGGCCCCTAGCTCTAGCCTTGTGAACTGCGCTCTGCTCTCACAGAGGTCTCCACTGCGATGCCTGAGGAGAGAGGGAGAGGTGGGAACTGGGAGGGAGGGAACCAGAGAAGAAGAGCTGCCTTCTCTCCTGTTCTGTTTGCTCAATCTCTGGCCCAGCCCCCAGTGACCTGGACCCTAGCAGCTGCTACAGCCAAGGGTCACATTCCTGGAACTCCAGGCCTGGGAGAACTGTGAATAGGATCCTTGCCAAGCTCAGTGTCCTATCAGAAGGGAAATAGCACAGTGGATCTGGAGGATGGAAAGAAGGCCCCCTGTGTCACTTACAGGCTGTGTGACCTTGAGCAAATGGTTTTACCTGCCTTGGCTTTCTTTTTGGTCAAGTGAGACTAGTAATACTTGCCTCATGCTGTGTTGGGGGTTACACAAGCTAACACAGACGAAATGCCCAGTGCCAGCTTCATTCTCCATAAGTGGTTATTTATCTGTGATCTATTTGATCAGGCACATCCCTGACTGAGTGTCTCACCCATCCATCATTGTGTATTTAGGGCAGTGAAAGGGGGGTTGGAGGAATGCTGCTAAGCACCCTGGGGGAAATTTTTTTATATATTAAAAAAAAAACAGATTTTCCTGTTTAGGTTCAACTCTTGAGTGCACTGATTTCCCCAAGGTGGGCTTCACAGCACAGCAAAATTGGGTGACTATTAACCCTTTGGACTGGATTTGATTGCTTAGTCTCCTAGAAATTCACTGCTCCTTGGCAGGTACCACTTCGTCTCCCAATTTCAGTCTCCCTTTGGGTAAAGAATAACCTCGTTCCCCACACTTTTAGACTAAGTAGCATCCCTCTTTCCAGAAAGTACCCCTGGCACAGAAGGCCTGATTTTGTGCCCACTGTCAGGGGTCCATCGACCTCCTGAAATCCTGCCACCGCCTGGAAAAAAATGATTCTCAGAGTTTCCAACTGACTTTTTCCAATCCGTAATCAGAGAGGGGTGTGTGACTTTGGGCAATTTCTTTTCTTCCTTTTTTTTTTTTAAAATTTATTTTTATTGTTACTTAAATTTTTTTTCCCAGTGTTGCAAGATTCATTCCCCATTCCCCACACCCAGTGCTCTATGCAATAGATGCCCTCAGTTGGGCAGTTACTTTTTCTGTAAGCTGCAGTCAGTTCCGCTGTTAAATGGGAACAAAAACCCCTACCGGGTAGGCCTCTCCCAAGGCCTAATTGAGAAACAGGCATAAGGGTCTGGAGAGTTGTACCTAATCATTATTATGATTGCTTGAACCACTGTTAGAGAGGGTGCACGCTCCACGGTGTTGCCTTCACGTTGCAGTGTCACGGGGTTTGCGGGGAAACCGAGGCAGCCCTCCCGCTGCCCACCCTCTCACCCTAGTCGCCATCCCCACCCTTCCGCCAGGACGTGGGCGTGGCTTGGGAAAGCCTAGGGGTGAGGCTACCCAGGCCGCAGGGGAAAGTCCCACGTGACCGAGAGGCGGGGTGTTAGCTCCGCGGCTGTGGCTTCTCAGGGGCAGGGCCGCTGCAGAGCATCTCTTAGCTGGAGTCGCGCTTTGTTCCTGCTGCCTCCTAGGCCCTGTGGGGGTCCATCCCTCGCTCACCTCTCGCTCCTCTCGCCCGGCGTTTGGGTCCATCCCTCGCTCACCTCTCGCTCCTCCCGCCCATCCCCTGCATCCGGGACTGCATCCCTTCACCCAAAAGCTCCATCCCAGATCCTGCCCTCGCCTCTATCCCAGATTTATGGCCAGCGCCCTTGCCTGGTAGGTACCCTTCTATCCATCCCTCCTTCCTGCACCTTCTTTTCCCTGGATCCTTCTCCGGTCCCCCTTTCCCCAAACCCCGAGTCGCTCCGCCCCTCCGGACCGGGGATGTCCCCCGCAGCCCCGCGCCCATGGTCCTGACGCTGCTCCTCTCCGCCTACAAGCTGTGCCGTTTCTTCACCATGTCGGGCCCACGGCCGGGCGGTGAGCGGCTAGCGGTGCCGGGGCCCGACGGGGGTGGCGGCGCGGGCCCGTGGTGGACCGCGGGCGGCCGCGGGCCCCGCGAGGTGTCGCCCGGGGCGGGTACCGAGGTGCAGGGTGCCCTGGAGCGCGCGCTGCCCGAGCTGCAGCAGGCGCTGTCGGCGCTGAAGCAGGCGGGGGGCGCGCGGGCCGTGGGCGCTGGCCTGGCGGAGGTCTTCCAGCTGGTGGAGGAGGCCTGGCTGCTTCCGGCCGTGGGCCGAGAGGTAGCCCAGGGGCTGTGCGACGCCATCCGCCTGGACGGCGGCCTCGACCTGCTGCTGCGACTGCTGCAGGCGCCGGAGCTGGAAACGCGCGTGCAGGCTGCCCGCCTCCTGGAGCAGATCCTGGTGGCTGAGAACCGGTGAGGGTACTCACGGGCTGAGGGGAGAGCGCGGGATACTGTGGGGCGGCAAGGGCGGTCCGCGGCCCAGGTCTCCTCTGCGACTCCTCGCACTGTGCCTTTTCCCGCCTCACTTCACCAAATCCGTAAACTACCCCCCTGTTGGGGGTGTGCGTGTCTGTGTTATAAATGAGGCTTGGGAAAGTTTCATGCCTTGCCGGGAGTCACAACACAGTGAACTGATGATGCAGCCAAGATTCTCCCCGAGAGGGGTGGGGTGAGGAGTGAAGGAATGAGACAGGGAGAGGAAGAATAGAGTATAGTAGGACTGGAATTTGTCCCTGGTTCTGAGGCTGAAGCTGGACCCTAAACTCACAGACCTCCTCCCCACAGGCATGAGTGCCCTTCTAGGGTACCTTCTCCCTGCCGCTGAGAAAGAAAGAGAACACAGTGCTCAGGAAATGGAGTAGGAGGAGGGGCAGTGATTACTGGTTTGAGTGCTGATCTGAGAGTTATTGGGCCCCTTTATGCCACCCCCAGTCCACCGCCTGCTTCCTCCTTCTTCATTTTGGCCCATGTAACAGGCCAGACATGATCTCATCCTGCAGCTGCTAGTGGGGAACAGAAGGTTTTCTAGTGGGATCAATGCGTGAGAGAAGAGGAAACAGGTGAGGAGCGAGGCGGGGCCAGAGTATGTGTGTTCTCTGTCCCTTCCCCACACAAGGCCAAGATACAGTAGGGGTATCCAGCTGGGGCCTGGCTGTCCCTCTCTTGCCTGCCTCTTGAGATCTCCCCTGGAATATGAGGACCCTTGCACTCACTTTCTCTCCCTTCCATTGCCACAGCAGATCAAACTCTCGCTTGATAGTCATGTGCTGAATTGTCAGGCCCCTCAGATTTAGAAGGGTTTGGGAAGGGTCACTTTCAATTCAGCAACTCTCACAAGTACAATGGGCATGGGTTATGGGTGCTTTTCTTACCATTTTCAAAAATTAAACATAACCTTGTGGATGGTGGAAATTATACAACTGTCAAAAATGCATGAATGAAGCAATTTCAGTTGGGAGAGCAAGTTAGGGTTCTGTTTACTCAGCAAGTCATTAATTTCCCATCTGCCATCAATCATTAGTATATTTGGAGGGCTAGCAAATGGAATGGGTGCTCCCTGGATGTGGTGGGCACAGGGTGACAGTGTACCTGGTAGCCTGGTATGTGGGGTGCGGCAGCTATAATTAGAATCCTTGTGGAAGCGGTGCAGCCAATACCCTAGGAAGAGGAGGGCTGCAAGATCCAAACTGCACTGATATTTTTCAAAGTTGAAGATAACAACTACTCACCTCTTCAGAAATACCGAGGGAGGAGTCACCATTGTCTTACCATTGTCCCTGGTCTTGGGAAACTACGCACTGGTGCTGACAGAACTTCAGGACCAAGGACAGATCCCAGCAAGCCCCTTGGCCATCAACATTTTTTTCCAGAGAGGCAGAATCTCCTCAATTTTTAGACCGCTCTGGGCAGAGGCTGGAAGGGAGAGAAGGGAGGTGACACACTGAGAATTTGTGTTTACAAAAGCTTGCCCTTCCTCATCAACCAACCTCCTCTTTTTTTTTTTTTTTAAGATTTTATTTATTTATTTGACAGAGAGAGATCACAAGTAGGCAGAGAGAGAGGAGGAAGCAGGGTCCCTGCCAAGCGGAGAGCCCGACGGGCCTCGATCCCAGGAACCTGGGATCATGACCTGAGCCGAAGGCAGAGGCTGTAACCCACTGAGCCACCCAGGTGCCCCCAACCTCCTCTTAAAGAAAGTTCCTCAATCAGTGCACCCACTCCTTTTCCCATTCCCTTCTTCCCAGAGTGCCGCTACACCTGTTGGCCAGCATCCCTCACCTCCAAATGCCAAGAGAAGTCCAACAGGGTAGGACCCTCTGAACTTGGTCCCATGACACCAGTGAGGGCCCCATGTGACTTCTAGCCTTTGAAATTTATAGCCCAGCCCCATCAGGAGACCATGATTAGGTTAAATGGTCTAACTCAGGTTAAATGGTTTTTCCAAAAATATACAGTGAATAAGTGGAGGAGACATGTTTAAAAAATAAAACAGAAAGCTATTGCATATAAATTCAAAAAGTGCAAAGGTACAAAAAAGTCACACACTTAAGAGTTTTTCTTTCTACTCAGACCCCTTCACTGGATGCAAATCAGCAAAATAAGTTTCTTGCACAGTATGTCCTCCCAGAGAAATTCTATGCATACAAGGATTTACACATATATGTATATTATATATACATGCTTTTACATGTATGTGTATGAATTCCCCCCACCTTTGGAGTTGGGATTTGAACCCAGACCCACAGCCTCTCAGGCTGCAGAATCTGGGAGCTGAGTATATAGTTCTCACAACAAGGACGTAGTTCAAGTTCTGTGCCAAGTGCATAGGGAAAGGGGAAGGCTGTGGTCAACAGACTCAGAATAAAGTCCTCTTTAAAAAAAGTAAAAAACAGGAGCATCTGGGTGGCTCAGTTGGTTAAGCCACTGCCTTCAGCTCAGGTCATGATCCTGGAGTCCCGGGATCGAGTCCCGCATTGGGTTCCCAGCTCTGCAGGGAGTCAGCTTCTCTCTCTGACCTTTTCCCCTCTCATGCTCTCTCTCACTCACTCTCTCTTAATAAATAAATAAAATATTTTAAAAATTAAAAAATAGGGGTGCCTGGGTGGCTCAGTTGGTTAAGTGACTGCCTTCGGCTCAGGTCATGATCCTGGAGACCCGGGATCGAGTCCCACATCAGGCTCCCTGCTAGGCGGGAAGCCTGCTTCTCCCTCTCTCACTCCCCCTACTTGTGTTCCCTCTTTGGCTGTGTTTCTCTCTGTCAAATAAATAAAATCTTAAAAAAAAAAAAAAGAAAAAATTAAAAAACAGGGTACCTTGATGGCTCAGTTGGTTCAGTGTGTCTGCCTTGGGCTCAGGTCATGATCCTAGGGTCCATGTAAGAGCAGGTCACTCCCCTTCCTGAAGCCTTTCAATGGCTCCCCATTTGCCAGCAAGATAAAGTAAAGATGCCTGGAGAGGACTCAGAAGGCCCCCAGCACCCTTTCCCTATTCTCCCCTTGAACCTTCCACCTCAGCCACTAGAAATGGCTTCACTTCAGCTTGGTTGAGGTGGGCGCGATCCCCAAGTGTACCAGCTCTCAGATACCCCCAAGCCTTTGCATTCTTCTGTGCCCAGAATACAATCTCCACAATCTCCCCTTCTCCTCTTCATGAATATCCCACCATCTTGCCAAATTAATATCCTAGGCAATCCAGTATATTTAATGTGTGTCTTTATATCTGTGTCCTGGTAAGAGCTTTATTCTTCTTTTGTGTACATGTGTTTTTAATTTACACAAATGGAGGGGCACCTGGGTGGCTCAGTTGGTTGAGCCTCTGCCTTTGGCTTAGGTCATGACCCCAGGGGCCTGGGATCTAGTCCCGTATCAGGATTCTTGCTCCGCGGGGAGTCTGCTTCTCTCTCTGCTGCTGCTCATACTCTCTTTCAAATAAATAAATAAAATCTTTTTTAAAATTCTTACACAAATGGTGCTGTGTTACATAGCATATTCCAGTTCATACTTTTACCCACCCAGTAGTATGTTTTTAAGATCCTTCGTGTGCTATGGTATCATGCGTTCAGTCCCTTGTAACTGCTCCATAGCCCTCCAGAGCAGGTACCGGCTCATGTTAGCTCTCCACTGTCCCAGGCTTGACCCCAGACTGCTGCCATCTCCCCCCATCACAAACGATGCTGCAGTGAACAGACTTTTCCACATTCTTTTGCGGATCTGTGACAATTCCTTAGGGATATAAACTCAAGAGCTCATGGGGTACATATCTCTTTAACTTGACCCACACATCCTAGCCTGCTTTCCAAATTGACCACCCCAGCAAGCGCCTCTACCCAGAGAGCTTCAGGGTGTTCATGGCCCCTTACCCTGCCAACCTTCTCTGTTACCCAGCTTCTGCTTTTTGCCTATCCAATAGGTGTGACAACTGATTTAATTTTCACTTCTCTAAGTACTAATGAGTTAGAGCATCCCTTTATTTGCTTGTTAACATTTTGGATTTCCTCTTTTGTAAATTGCCATTTATATCCTTCACCATTCTCTATTGAATTTACTGCCTTTTGTTGTTGTTGTTGTTGACTTGACTATTTATATTCCGTATGTGAAAACTTGTTGCTTCTGTATTTTTCCTTGTTGGTTTTAAACATTGCAAATATCTCTGGCCTTCTTTCTATTTCTCAAACATGCCAAGCTCACCAGCCCTCGCGGGTTGTGTCCTTACTGTTCATTCTGCCTATTACGCTCTTCTCCCTGACACTCAGGCAGGAGTCTCTGGATATCATACTCTCAGATGTCACCTCCTCCTCTGGCCAGGCACTGTCCATTACATCACCCACATTTGCTAGCATAACAGCCATGTCACTCTTGTCCTGTTCACTCATTGTTCCCTTGCTTATTGTTTATCTTCATATTAACTATGTATAAGTTCCAGGCACTCTTAGTCACTGTTCAGCTTCAGTTCCCAGCACAATGCCTGGCACACAGTAGTTCCTCAATAAACATCTGTTTGGTGAATGGATAAATACACCCCAGAAGTTTGAGGGCAAGGCTAAGAGGGGTGTGCTTAGAGTGATGCTTCAAATGATGATAAGAAGCTAACATTTAGTGAGTCTTCCCAATGGCAGGCTTCCCCTGTGGGAAGCACTTTACATGGATTATCACACCGGTTCTCATAAAGACCCTATGGGGTGGATACTCCTTTTATCTTATTTATGAGATGAGGAACTGAGGTTGAAAGATAAAGGAAAGCACTCAAGTTCCCACAGATTTCTAGACCAAAAAAGCTCCCAGGGGATCTTCTCCAGAGTTAGGGTTCTTTTTTTTTTTTCTTAAGATGTTATTTATTTATTTGACAGAGAAAAACACAGCTAGAGAGGGGACACAAGCAGGGGGAGTGGGAGAGGGAGAAGCAGGCTTCCCGCCAAGCAGGGAGCCCCATGCGGGCTCGATTCCTGGTCCCCGGGATCATGACCTGAGCCAAAGACACACGCTTAATGACTGAGCCACCCAGGCGCCCCCAGAGTTAGGGTTCTTAACCAGGGCACAGATTGCGGGGGGGGGGGGGGGGGGCAGCGGTAAGGGAGGGAATGGGTGTGGCCGGGATGGAGGATGTGTGTAATCATAATGGGAGAAATCTGTTCCTAGAAGGGCAGTAGGTCAGAGGGGGAGGCAGGGATGATAATGCTCCCTTTTACGTCCTGTATGACACTAATGAGGCCAGAGAGGTTAAGTGACGAGGGTGTGGTCAACCTCTCCCCGGGGCACCGCCATTCCATCGTCCCTGTCCCACTTTCTTTCTGCAGGGACCGCGTGGCGCGCATTGGGTTGGGCGTGATCCTGAACTTGGCAAAAGAGCGGGAGCCGGTGGAGCTGGCCCGGAGCGTGGCCGGCATCTTGGAGCACATGTTCAAGCACTCGGAGGAGACGTGCCAGCGGCTGGTGGCAGCCGGTGGCCTGGACGCCGTGCTGTACTGGTGCCGCCGCACCGACCCGGCGCTGCTCCGCCACTGTGCGCTGGCGCTGGGCAACTGCGCGCTGCACGGGGGCCAAGCTGCACAGAGGCGCATGGTGGAGAAGCGCGCCGCGGAGTGGCTCTTCCCGCTCGCCTTCTCCAAAGAGGACGAGCTGCTGCGGCTGCACGCCTGCCTCGCGGTGGCGGTGCTGGCCACCAACAAGGAGGTAGAGCGCGAGGTGGAGCGCTCTGGCACGCTGGCGCTCGTGGAGCCGCTCGTGGCCTCGCTGGACCCCTGCCGCTTCGCCCGCTGCCTGGTGGATGCCAGCGACACAAGCCAGGGCCGCGGGCCCGACGACCTGCAGCGCCTCGTGCCGCTACTTGACTCGTCGCGCTTGGAAGCGCAGTGCATCGGGGCTTTCTATCTCTGTGCTGAGGCTGCCATCAAGAGCCTGCAGGGCAAGACCAAGGTAGAGGTGGGGTGAGGGTGGGAGTGCAGACAGGGGTTAGCATCTGGGAAGGCTTCCCAGAGGAAATGACATTCAACTGGGACTTGAGTACACATAAGAGTTAAGTGAAGCAAGGAGAAGGATGGGAGACCAGTCACTGGCCTTGAAGGCAAGATCAAGGGTTTTAAGCAGGGAACATGCATGGCAGCCATACTGAGAGCTCAGACTTCATCCCAGGAAGATGGAAGCTGTTGGGAGACGTGAGGGCAAGAATTGAGAGAGTTCACAACTAGGTGATATACTGGATGAAGGCAGGGCTACGGCAGATGATGGGAGTCTCAGAGCTGAGAAGAGGCGAGGGGAGGGACTGCGCACGTTTGGGGATGGTTGGTGACCTGGGGGACCAAGACACTCACTCCCCACCCCTCTCTAGGTGTTCAGCGACATCGGAGCCATCCAGAGCTTGAAACGCCTAGTTTCCTACTCCACCAATGGCACCACGTCAGCGCTGGCGAAGCGCGCGTTGCGCCTGCTGGGCGAGGAGGTGCCGCGGCCCATCCTGCCCTGCGTGGCCAGCTGGAAGGAGGCCGAGGTTCAGACGTGGCTGCAGCAGATCGGCTTCTCCCATTTCTGCGAGAACTTCCGGGTAGAGCGGCGCATCCCCGGGGCGCGGGCTGCTGGGGGCGCCCTGAACAAGGCAACAGCGCCCCCTTGCGGCCCGCACGCACGCGGCGCCGGGGAATTTTGGGTGTGCGAGCCTGTACTCAACCACTTTCGGGGTCACTCGGCTCTAATAGGGGTCCCATCCGCCTCCCCCATCGCTGTCTCCAGTTGCCTTTCTTTGCATCTTATGTTGGGGTCCAAAGGACGTGGAGGAGAGCCCCTCCTTACATCTAACCCATCCCGCAGGAGCAGCAGGTAGATGGGGACCTGCTTCTGCGGCTCACAGAGGAGGAGCTCCAGACTGACCTGGGCATGAAATCCGGCATCACCCGCAAAAGGTACGGAGCCTCTTGCCCGCCAATCCTTATGCCATGACCCTAGCCAGTCCCAGGTCAGGACCTCAGCGTCCTCTTCTCCCCCGGCTGCAGATTCTTCAGGGAGCTCACGGAGCTCAAGACTTTCGCCAACTACGCCACGTGCGACCGCAGCAACCTGGCTGACTGGCTGGGCAGCCTGGACCCACGCTTTCGCCAATACACTTATGGCCTGGTTAGCTGCGGCCTGGACCGCTCCCTGCTGCACCGCGTGTCCGAACAGCAGCTCCTGGAGGACTGCGGCATCCGCCTGGGCGTGCACCGCACCCGCATCCTCACGGCCGCCAGAGGTCAGCCTGTCCACCTGGGATCCTAGCCCTCTCCCAGCCTCAGCACCCCTGGGGCGGGTTGGGGAGGGAGTGAAGAGAGACAGGTGTCAGGGCCTCCAAGTCTCACTGAGGGTCAGTTGAGCACAGCTGCTATACCAGACTTGATTCTGAAGCTGCAGAGATGAATGTGTTGCACTTACCCCTCAAGAAGCTCCTAGCCTGAGCTGAGCAGAAGCAGGGAAGTAAGGCAGGTAGGTGACCACAGCAGGAGGCTCGCCCTGGACTGCAATGGGAGCTGAGAGGCGGCCTTCTCTGTCTCCTCAGGTCTAGGCATTTACAGGATGCGGGAGGAGGTCTTGGAGGATGTTGGGTGGGGGGGAGCGTGCAGCAGGAAGAGTAGCCCAGGCAGTGGGACCAGTATATTGCAGATGTGGAGGTAAGACTGCAAGAAGGGTGCTTACAGAGGATAAGCACCGCCTTAAGGTGGGCAGACGGGGGGCTTATGCGATTAGCCAACAGCTTACCAAGTAGGGGTCTGGAGGTGTTTTAGGGAGGTCACAAGGGCACAATGGATTCTAGGGCTCTAGCAACGCTTTTTATTTAATAACTTATTTTAATTTGTTAATTTACTATTTTGCTAATATTTATTATCAGTTACTATATATAAAGTTTTAAACATCTTATTAATATCTGTACCCATTCTATTCAGTGGGTATTAATTTTTTTTTAAGATTTTATTTTATCTATTTGAGAGAGAGGGAGAGAGCATGAATAAGGTATAGGGGAGGGCGGGCAGAGGGAGAAGCAGACTCGCTCTTGAGCAAGGAGTCTGTCGTGGGGCCCAGTCCCAGGACCCTGGGATCATGATTGAGCAAAAGGCGGATGCTCAACCAACTAAGCCACCCCGGTGCCCCCGGGTGTTAATTTTTTTAATCAACTAGTACACTACAGTCCAGAACATAGTCAGTTTTTTTAAGATTTATTTATCCATTTTAGAGAGAGCAAGACAGAGAGTTGGGGGAAGGGGCAGAGGAAGAGAGAGAGAATCCTCAAACAAATTCCCAACTAGGGGCTCAATGTCACCACCCTGAGATCATGACCTGAGCCAAAATCAAGAATCAGACACTTAACTGACTGAGCCACCAGGTGCCTTTCTATAATCTACTTTTTAAAACCTTTTAAGTAATAAAAGAGGTAAAACTTAAAAGTGTCTGATTTGAAGAGTCTTGAAAAATGGATACATGTCATAACTACCATCATAATCCAAGATGGACAATTTCCGTGAAGGATGTTCATTGTAAAGAGGATGAAACTAAGTTATAAGGAATTTAGATATGTTGCCGAAGGTTGTCCCTTGGGAAATCCCAAATACATATCCCAAAGCCATTAAATAAGAGAACTAGGATTTGAACCTCTGTCTTTCTGCTTCATAAACAGGCAAGGGCTGTCTGTGAGTGTTGACTCTGAATATTATATGAAGATGGATTCTTTCCATTCATCTGTTCATTCAACAAGTTCAACCAAAGCAGACGAGCTTTCATTATTTTCACGTTTCAGCTCCCAATAAAAACCCCAAGATTTCATTTCTTCTTTTTTTTCAAATGTATTTTTTTACTTTAAATTTATTTTATTTTTTCAGTGTTCCAAGATTCATTGCCCATGCCCCACACCCAGTGCTCCATGCAATAGGTGCCCTCAGTACCCACCACCAGGCTCTCCCACCCCCCAACCCCCTCCCTCCAAGTGCCTCAGTTTGTTTCTGTGTCCAAAGTCTCTCATGTTTCGTTTCTCTCCCGGAATTACCCTACTTCCCATTTACTTTCCTTCTCCTACTGTCTTCTATATTACCCCTTATGCACCACAAGTAAGTGAAACCATGTGATACTTGACTTTTTCTACTTGGCTTATTTCACTCAGCATAATCTCTTCCAATCCAGTCCATGTTGCTACAAAAGTTGGATATTCATCCTTCCTGATGGAGGCCTAGTATTCCATTGTATATATGTACCACATCTTTATCCATTCATCTGTTGAAGGGCACCTTGGCTCTTTCACAGTTTGGTGA
>PITA01016815.1:0-45308 GCA_004023965.1 Spilogale gracilis
TTTCCTTCCGTTTCTATTTTTTGAAAGAGTTTCAGGAGAATAGGTGTTATTTCTTCTTTGAATGTTTGGTAGAATTCCCCAGGGAATCTGTCTGGTCCTGGACTCTTGTTTTTTGGGAGGTTTTTAATCACTGCTTCAATCTCATTACTAGATATAGGTCTATTCAGATTGTCAATGTCTTCCTGTTTCAGTCTTGGGAGCTTATAGGTTTCTAGGAATGTACCCATCTCTTCTAGGTTGTTAAACATATTGGCGTATAATTGCTGATAGTTTTTGATGATTGTTTCTATTTCCTTGGTGTTAGTCGTGATCTCTCCCCTTTCATTCATGATGGGTCTTCTCTCTTTTCTTTTGGATTAGTTTGGCCAATGGTTTATCAATCTTACTGATTCTTTCAAAGAACCAGCTTCTAGTTTCATTAATGTGTTCTACTGTATCTCTAGTTTCTGATTCATTCATCTCTGCTCTAATCCTTATTATTTCCCACCTTGTGTGGGGGGTTGGTTTAATTTTTTGTTGATTTTCCAGTTCTTTGAGGTGTAATGAGAGTTGGTGTATTCGGGATTTTTCAATTTTTTTGAGTGAGGCTTCGAAGGCTATGAATTTCCCCTTTAGGACTGCCTATGCTGTATCCCATAGGTTTTGGGTCAATGCATCTTCATTCTCATTAGTTTCCATAAAGTATTTCAATTCTTCTTTGATTTCTTGGAAAAATGAGCAAGAGACATAAAGAGGCACTTCTCCATAGAAGATATACAAACGGCTAACAGACACATGAAAAAAATGTTCAGCGTCACTAGCTATCAGGGAAATTCATATCAAAACCACACTGAGATACCACCTTACACCAGTCAGAATGGCCAAAATTAAGAAGTCAGCAAACAACAAGTGTTGGAGAGGCTGCGGAGAAAGGGGAACCCTCTTCCACTGTTGGTGGGAATGTAAACCGGTGCAGCCGCTTTGGAATACAGTGTGGAGATTCCTTAAAAAATTAAAAATAGAACTACCCTATGACCCTGCAATTGCACTACTTGGTATTTACCCCAAAGACACAGATGTAATGAAAAGAAGGGCCATATGTACCCCAATGTTCACTTCAGCAATGGCCACAATCGCCAAGCTGTGGAAAGAGCCAAGGTGCCCTTCAACAGATGAATGGATAAAGAAGATGTGGTACATATATACAATGGAGTACTATGCCTCTATCATAAAGGATGAATATCCAACTTTTGTAGCAACATGGACTGGACTGGAAGAGATTATACTGAGTGAAATAAGTCAAGTAGAGAAAGGCAAGTATCACATGGTTTCACTTACTTGTGGTGCATAGTGGTAATATAGAAGACAGTAGGAGAAGGAAATTAAATGGGAAGTCAGGTAATCCAAGGAGAGAAATGAAACAACAGAGACTTTGGACACAGAAACAAACTGAGGGACTTGGAAGAGGGGAGTGGAGGGATGGGTGAGCCTGGTGGTGGGTACTGGGGGCACCTAATGCGTGGAGCACTGGGTGTGGGGAATGGGGAATGAATCTTGGAACACTGGGAAAAAAAAACTTAAGTAACAATAAAAAATAATAAAAAAGAAGATTTTTATTTATTTATTTGACAGAGAGAGAGATCATATGTAGGCAGAGAGGCAGGCAGAGAGAGGAGGAAGCAGGTTCCCTGCTGAGCAGACAGCAGGTCCCAGGACCTTGAGATCATGACCTGAGCTGATGGCAAAGGCTTTAACCCACTGAGCCACCCAGGTACCTGGAAAGTGACACATTTTTTTTTTTAAATATTTTTAAGATTTTATTCATTTGATAGAAACACAGCCAGAGAGGGAACACAAGCAGGGGGAGCGAGAGAGGGAGAAGCAGGCTTCCTGCTGAGCACGGAGCCCGATGTGGGGCTCGATCCCGGGTCTCCGAGATCATGACCTGAGCCGAAGGCAGTCGATCAACCAACTGAGCCACCCAGGCGCCCCGAAAGTGACACATTTTGAAGAAAAGATACAAAATCATAAGACTATAATAAGCCCTTTACAATAATAATCATTTTTTCTTAATTAATATGTTAAGAGTGATATTTTTGATGGATTATTTCCAGTAAAATTCAAAAAAATATCCCAGTCACATGGACTGTGATAGGATTATTTAGTGACCTCTCATGAAATTGTATGAAAACAGAAAGGAAAATGACCTATTTCCATGTTTCTTCTTATTTATCTTCCTCAGAAATTCTCATAAATATTTTTTAGAATTTTCATTTGGACTCTTATGGTGTTTTTGTTTGTTTACTTTTGTTTTTGTTTTTCTGCTTATTCCTTGCTCTATTATACAGCAAAACTAAACATATATTTAGAATAGAATTTCTCACTGTGTATTTTTAATCTCATCAGCAGACTAGTCAATGATTTCAAATGGTGAGAGGATTTTTTCCTAGTACATTATTCATTTCACATGTGTGGTCAATGATCCCAAACTTCCTGATGTCCACAATGGTCTTCTCAGCAAATACATCTGATATTTTAAATGAAAACTTTGTTTTGTCCAAACTCCACAATCTTGTATATACCCAGTACAGCTGATGAGCAGTGAAAATTGGAGAGTAACATTGTTGAATATTGGACGTTGGCTAGAAATATGAGTCTGGAACTGCCATTTATTTTAATTTTGATAACCAAATTAATAGAAAAATATTAGTTTTGTAAAATAACTCATCTCATCGTTGAAAAAGCAAAGGAAAAAATGTAAATGGTATTTTAAAGTGGAAAACATAATAAGCATATTTGCATAACTAGTCTTTATTTTCCAAGAACTATAGTACATTTGTCAAGACAACTCAGTAGGCCCATTAATGACCATCTTGTCAACTAAGACTGTGGTAGGGAAAGACACTGTTGAAAAGCTCATTTCCTTATCTCTGTGGAAAATGAAGTCAATGGATTCAGATCTAAGCATATGAATAAAAATAACTACCATTTATCAAGTGACCACCATTTATATTGTGCTATAAATATATTTTAGTAAGTGCTTACTGCAATGTTATAAGATTGGTCTTACCACACTCACTTTGCAGATGAAGAGCCCATAGTGGAACCAAACTAAGCAGCGGAATCTAGAGCACACACCAGTGATGTCATGGCCAGAATGTGACATACATATGGGTGGCTCAGAAGTTTGTTCACTATATGCAACTCCCTTTTGTTAGTTTGTATTCTAATGATACCATTACAAAATGAAGGCCTTTCTGGATACTTTTTCAGAACATTGCTTATTAGTCCCCCAAGTAACATAAGTCAAAGTTGTCTCAGAACTAGCATGATAACTTCAGGTCAAAAAATGTCCCCTCAGCCTTTACAATAAAATAAAACAAAATGAAATTTAAGTTAGAGTAAATTAAAATTAAAATGAGAAAGGCCATTAAAATAAGTATTTAGAAAATAAGGTAGAAAACCAAAGCAGATCCAAAACTGGAAAGACTAAGAGTTTGAAGCTATATAGGAAAAAACAACAACAACAACAACAACAACAACAAAAACTACACCTAAATCCAGAGGCAATTTTTCAGCATTGATTTGACACAGGTACTGACTAATCAGAATGACTAATGGATTTAAGACATTACTAGAAGTACACTGGCAGAACACAGTAAATAAAAATGTTCTTGGGTTCTAACTTGGTTCTTCCCCTTGGTGCATGACTGTATAACCTTGACCATTTTAGTGAACCCAGTGATCTTTAGTTCACTCACATCTAAGATAGGGGAAATAAAACCACACCCAGTATATTCCTATAGAGATGCCTTGACAGTTTCATGAACTAGTACAGGTCAAGTGCTTACCCTGACTCTCTCATATCATGTTAGCTCTTACTGTTATTATTATAAGGGAGTAACAGAAAGATTTAGTAAATAAAATTAGGAATAAAGTTTTGAGAGCCCATATTAAATATGTAAAATAGAGAAATGAGTAGACCACAGTAAATAAAAGTAACATCACTACTGATATTAATATATACAACTAAATTAGTAACATGAGATCTTTCAGGAGCTCCCTCTCTACAAGTTTCCATGCAGTATTTGAAAATTTGTTTTACTTGGGTTGTGAATAATATATTGATAGAAGAGTTTTCTCCCTTGTTTCTTTCCCTTTAATTGATAATTCAATGTTTTTCCAAATAAGTGACTCAAACTTATCTCCTTGACCTCTCAGTTTCATAATCCCATATATGTATGTCACATTCTGGCCATTACATCCGAGAAATTCTAAGAATCTCAAATGCTTAACAAGAAAAATAAATATTTGTATTAAGTGCCTATCAATTATATTATGCTATAAATAAGTTGTAGCAAACCTTTACAACAACACTGCAAAATTTACCTTATCATACACATTTGGCAGATGAAGAACTTTGCAAATGAACAATTGTCTGGTAATGCTTTCCTCAAGGATGAAATATTTAGAGAAATGGGTGAAGGATGGGTGGTTTTGGGAGACAAACCAAAAGTTGTCAGCTATGCCACTTGTTAGTTGAAGCAAGTTCCTCAATCTTCATATGTCTCTTTCATCAATAAAATTCAAGCAGTCTTGCCCCACCCATGAAATGTAGTGACTTCCTTTAAGAAAACATACTAACTCTCTTCCTCACTTTACAGCTAATAAAATTAGAATTCCAATTCAAGTTCCTAATACACTTCCCAAAACTTCTTGATAATACCTCAATTTTTGTCTATGCATCTGTTTTATCTCCCTTCTAGGGTTACCATATTGAACAAATATAAATATGGGATACTCAGTTTAATTTATTCTTCAGACAAACAATGTGTTTTTTTCTTCATTAGAAGTATGTCTCAAGGGGCGCCTGGGTGGCTCAGTTGGTTAAGCGACTGCCTTCAGCTCAGGCCATGATCCTGGAGAACCAGGATCGAGTTCCACATCAGGCTCCCTGCTTGGCGAGAAGCCTGCTTCTCCCCCTCTCACTCACTCCCCCTGCTTGTGTTCCCTCTCTGGCTGTGTTTCTCTCTGTCAAATAAATAAAACCTTAAAAAAAAAAAAAGAAGTATGTCCCAAATACTGCATGGGACATACTTATACTTAAAAAGAGTTTATTTGAGGGGCGCCTGGGTGGCTCAGTGGGTTAAAGCCTCTGCCTTCGGCTCAGGTCATGATCTCAGGGTCCTGGGATCGAGGCTCGCATCGGGCTCTCTGCTAAGCAGGGAGCCTGCTTCCTCCTCTCTCTCTCTGCCTGCTTGTGATCTCTTTCTGTTAAATAAATAAATAAAAATCTTTAAAAAAAAAAGAGTTTATTTGAAATTCACATTTAACTGATAATCCTGTATTTTATTTGGCAAGCTTCCTCCATTTTTTTTCTAATTATTCCAAAGAAGAATAATTTTGAAATTTTGTGAACATTATTTTGTTAAAAATTGGGATTGAAAAAAATGGAAAATTCTATTGCTATGAAGTCAAGTGTTACAACAAAAAGTATCCACTAATTTGGATAGGACTGACTTTACACCATGTACCATGAAATTTTATTTATTTACTTAAGTCTACAGAGTATGGCATTCTCCCTTTCCTTGCCCTCACAAAAAAAGAAATACTTTAAAATGTTAATGAATACAAAACTTATTTTTTAAAGTAACCTTTCAAGTAATTGGTTTGTCAGATTATTTTATTTGAGTTTGAGTGATTTTTTTTTTTTTTTAAGCATGGGAGACTGACAGGATTTGATAGCACAATGCCAAACATTCAATAACAGTGAGGCAGTCCTGCAAAAGAAGTTACATTTCTCATGGTCCTTAAGTACTTAAACTGCTTTTCTGAACTATTTCTAAAAAATAGCCCCATTATGGAGCTATCTTAAACAACAATACATGGGAAATTATGTCCATAGACTTTAACACACACAATTAAATCAAAGAATTTTATTAGGATTCAATGTTATAAATAGAAAATATGTTTATTACCAAATTACCTTGGAAGGTACAACTGGGAATTGATCGGTAGTCTGGAGCCAAGAGCTGGCCAAGGGGGCAGAGATGTTTGGCATCTGGTAACCCTCTCTGGGGATTTCACAAACTTAGTGAAAGATTGTTCTTCGTGGATCAAAGCAGAAAATGAGGTCCAATTATTGGTCTTTGAAGGATAAAGATACATGGAATCTTATAAGCAGATAAACCTTCTCCTATAGATTAATCTAGAAAGCAATCTTTGCTAATATATGTAGCGGCAGTGCTTATCCAACCACTAATAATATAGTAATGGAAAGGTGGGTGGGAGGTATAGGTTGATTAGTTATTTGCATGAAAGTTTATTGTCTGTCTTCCTATGTGTTCTTTAAATTTCTGTACATGGTTTAGACCAGTAAAACAATATATATTTTAAGTCATGTTACTCTATCAGAGTTCCAGTTTCCACAACCCACAAAATGGAAGAATCTATCTCACAAGGATATTAGGAGATTTAAGGAGGAACTACTTCTAAGGTGCTAGCATAGACTCCAACACATGGAACACACTCTATTCTGCATTCCCCTCATCTTCCTTCAATTTCTGTCACTTATTTGCTCATTAATTTGATCAAGTCCCTTCAGTTTTATAATGCTCAGTTTTATCATAAGGACAGGAAACAAATTTTCTCTTAACACTTTTTGTATTCAATACTTTATTATGAATGCGGACAGAATCTTGAGAAGATACTTACTCAACTTGTGAATTCACTGTCATAAATAAAATTCCATTCTATTACAAAACCCAAAATTATCACTTGTGAAGTTTAATTATTCTAACTGAAACAAGTATCAAAATAAGACATGAAACATTTGGGTTTAGAAATACAAAGAAAAATATATATGACAAAAGTGATATTTATTTTGCTCACACATTCATTTGATATAAACAAAAGAAAGAAAGTCCCGTAATTACCTAATTTTTCCTCTGGTTGCAGATTTATTTACAGAAAGACATTTTAGTAAAAAGAATGTGTAAGGGGAAAAATTGCTGAATTACTCACATCATAGCTATGAGCTCTATAAACTCTAAACAGAACTTAGAAAAGCAAGTTGCTTCATTTAATATATGAAAATCAAAACAACAACAAAAGTCAAACCAAATACCAATAAAATATATCAAAATCTAACTCAGTAGCTCAAACCTAATAATTTGTATAGTTTAACATGTAAAAAGTTTTTAAATAATTTCAATATTTTATTGCATATATTTTGAGTAAAAGTGATTAATAAGCACAAGTGATAAAAATAAATTATCAAGTAATGACTTAGTACAAATGAAAATGTATCAATAATGAACTATAACCCAAACTATGAATTTACCTAATTTACTTTACAAAAGTGAAGCCACTCCTTCCATTTTTATATTAACTTAATTATCCATAAACATACTTCCATATTCTTTCTTGACTAATGGGATTCTATTTTGGATCTTAACAAATTTACTCTTTAAAGCTGTTTAAAATGGAAAATCACTATATAATTTCAAAAGCCATGGAACAGTGTCATAAAACTACTATATGCTCCTTTCCATATGATTTCCAGTGTAAGTGTTTTTTACAGGCCATTTCAAAAGTCATTAAAATAGGGCCTGAGTACTTTATTCCCTATGTAGGACTATTAAACCTTATGCAAAACTTTCCAAATGAAACATCAAGTACTTCATACACTGTAAATATTTTAATCATTTAAAATCGCATGCATTTGATTACTTGTTTATTTTAGTTCATTTTATTATATACTACTTTCATTATCTGAATATCAGATAACTGAGAGAAAAATAAAATTATTTGTTAAAAATAATTTTTTTCCTGCAGTAACTGGGTGGCTCAATGGGTTAAGGATCCAACTCTTGGTTTAGGCTCAGGTCATGATCTCAGGGTTCTGGGATCAAGTCCTGAGCAGGACTCCACAATGGGTATAGAGCCTGCTTAAGATTCCCTCTCCCTCTCTCTCTCTCTCTCTCTCTCTCTCTCTCTCTCTCTCTCTCTCTCACACACACACACACACACACACACACACACAAATTCCCTTTCCATTTCTCCCTCTGCCCTATCCCTCTCCTCCATCAAAAAAAGAAAAAAAGAAAAGAGTATTGTTCTTCAAGCATATATTACTATAAAACTCTTAGCCGAGTACCAAATTCTATGTGTTACTCGATTTTTTGGATTTAAGAAATAATTCAACCTAAAACTTTCTGATAAACAATAATGCCTTTGAGGAAGTTGTGTAGAAATGTTACATCATCCTATCATATATCTTCTAGTATTATTCTGTTCTAGGAATATTTGGAAGCTCAAAATTTATTTTTTCCTTTTTGTAAAATATTTATACCCATCAACAAAAGTTAAATGGATTTCCAGTCTCTACATTTGACTTCTTCTACTTGAGAATAATTGCATTATTAAAAAATAAATATTGTGCCACTTTCAACTAAGTATGTGATAATATATTTGTATTAATATTCTTAATTTTTAATGCAATGGGTAAATTTAAACTTGAAGGTATTTATTATACTACTTTTAATTGTGTTACCTTTGTTTTATTATGCAATGCATACACAGTTCATAAAGGTCAAAAAAAACCCTATTTAATTCATCTGGACTATTTTATGTTTTTTTTCTTTGTTTGCTTGTTTGCTTTTACATACAGTTGAAAGCTACATAAACATTAATGTCTACAAAGCACATCACTGAGGATATTTTTAGAGGTGGGGGAGGGAGAGAGGGAGAGAATCTTAAGCAGGTTCCATGCTCAGTGAGGAACAGGTGCAGAGCTTTATCTAAAGATTCTGAGATCATGGCCTGAGCAGATATTGAGAGCCCAACACTCAACAGACTGAGCCACCCAGGTGTCCATCATTTTCTAAGTAGAGTCTCAGTGTACTGAGTCTTTACTCAAAATGTTTCACATACATTGCTTCTAGTCTTCACAACAAAACTGTAAGCTAAATAGCATTATTCTCATTGTACGGATAAGGAAAATGATTCCTAATGAAATTAAATAATTTTTCAAGTGTCCTCATATGGTAAATGTAAACTTGGAATGAAAAACCAGGTTCATCCAACTGTAATACTCTAGCACTTTCATCTATGCTCAGCAGCCTGTCTCAATTCTATCTTGCTCAACTTTGAAAAAAAAATAATCACCTTTACCAATACAAATGATAATACTGGAGGAAATATTTCTAGTTTTACTATCTTTCCATATGTTAAAAGTGAAAATCTAAGTGTAGGATTCATGCATTTATTTGAAAGAAACAAATGCTTTCGCATTTAACTCAAAGTCAACCTAAAATAAATCTCTAAAACAAGTAAATCTAGTAAATCTCTAAAACATAGTAAAAAATAACCTACACTTTATACTATTTATGAAAAGTTCTCTCTCAAAAGTTAAAACAAATGCAAATGGATGAAATTTGAGAGAATATATTCTATTACTTATTTTGCCTGCAATAGCCTGATGACTATTATAAAAATTTTTATCAATCTCAGTCTTTTTAAAAACTTCATGCCTATGACTTGAAATCTTGAAACTATAAAACTGTTCAAATTGGTTTACGTTGTCATACTATATTGCACTGTCATAGTATTGAAAGTATGCAGAACACTTAATTCCATCATATTTAGACATCTTTAAAAGCCTGAAACTGATCACTGATCATGTTTTTATATATTACTTCATCAGAAAACTTTTGCTATTCAAACTATGATTACTGATATTCTTCAAAAGTAATTCTTAGAAATTTATAGCTCTATTTTCCTCTTACCATAGTATGCCTCTGCTTACTTAAGGGAAATATGCAAAATCTCTGAATATGTTTATATTGTTTATTTACTTATGATTTTGACAATGATGGGTTAGCTTACAATAAATAAATATCTATCTCAGCTTGTTAAAATTAAGTATATTTATATAAAATTTTATATATGTTTATATAAAATGAATAATATATATGTGTAAAAGTCCTAGAAAGTTGCTGAAGCAACCAGGACTTGAGAAACCTGGATACTTGAGGAATATGATTATGTTCTCAACATTTGATTTGCCTACATCTGCAATCTGTTTCTTCCCCCAGAGCCTGGGGAATTTTTTTCCCATGAGAAAGGCAGAGGAATCAGCCAAGGACAAGCCTAAGAAACCAGAAGGATTTCAAGTAATGGCATAGGTCTGGAAAGACATTACCATTTGGAAATATCAAGGCAGTCAGGAATTAATGGGCCTGCACTGTATGGAGAAAAATGGGTGTGGCTTTTGGAAGTTTCTTGATTTGAGGCATTGGCCAAATTGTTAAGTATCACAGAGCAAGAAGTCCAGCCAAGAGCCACTGAAATGCAAGAGTAAATTTTTGGTAGTCTTATGGTACCAAGAAGCTTTAATTGGAGTTCAGATTTGACTAAGAAAGAAGAGTTTAAAAAAACACTCCAAGTTCTCAGCTGAAACCTTGGAAATCTAAATATTTAGAACAGGGATGAAACAGAAATAAAATGAGCTTCACCAAAACTGCAAGCAAGTCTTGACTCAGCAAAGTCACTAATTAAATTAAGGAGACTTGTTCCCATTTAGGCTGCTGGTTAGAATTTAGGATCGACCTTCTGTGGAAGAAGATGACAATATCCAGAGACTCTATCCTTTTTCTACACAATATATTGCCTTGTATTGAAATACAGGCAAAATAAGATTAGAAACATGACTAAAAATATAGTCAATAGAAATGAAATACCAGTTATTGGGATAATAAAAAAAATTTGCTTAATGACTATGAAGATATTAGGGATAATGACTACGAAAATAATATGGACAAGACAATTTAGAAAACTACTGGGTAAAATATATGAAAGGACAGATAATTTTGGCCAAAATTTGGCATCACTAAGAAAAGATTCAAATAAACATCTTTGAACTAAGAATGGAATATCTAAAATCAAATTTCAAAGGAAAGTTTCCATAAAAAGCTGGATATAGCAAGATAGAGGAATTCTGAATTAAATAGCATGTTTCAATATAAAAGAGTCAAACAGAAGCCCATGAAGAAAAAGATATTGGGAGAAATTTAGGAGAATAGATCATAAAATATATGCTGAAAATAACTAATATACATATAATCTGAGTGCCAGAATCAGAGAGACAAAGAATTTGCATAAGCAATATTCAAATAAATAATTATTCATAATTTCCTAAATTCCAGATGAATTTAGGGAAACTAAAACAACAAAAAGAAAAAAAAAAGACAAACAAACAAACAAAATAATGGTAGGGGGGTAGGGTAATCGAGAAAATAGAAGGCATAAGGAAGAAAATGCACATTACCTTCAAAAAGCAACAATAAGACAAGTGATTAATTAATTAAAATGATGGATGCTATTGACAAAGGTAAATCTTTGTAGGCTAGCCAGAGTTTCAGTTCTGCTCTGAAACTATCAGAATTTAGGACACATTGATTTTTCTTCCTATAATTTAGAACACATTGATTTTTCTTCCTGAGTGTAAGTTTCTTT
The DNA here is from genome assembly GCA_004023965.1 of Spilogale gracilis. Taxonomy (NCBI): domain Eukaryota; kingdom Metazoa; phylum Chordata; class Mammalia; order Carnivora; family Mephitidae; genus Spilogale; species Spilogale gracilis. Next base: position 11,497 of record PITA01016815.1, read on the forward strand.
ATTTCAGTAGATTTCAATTACTGTAAGAATCACTTATCAAGGTTGTTAGAGAACTTATCAAAACATGTCACACACCAAAGACCTCCAAGAAATGTCAAGATCTCCTCTTCTCTAGAAAGTGAAAATGGAGAGAGAAAAGGAAGGAAGGAAGGAAGGAAGGAAGGAAGGAAGGAAGGAAGGAAGGAAGGAAGGAAAGAAAGAAGGCAGGGAGGGAGGGAGGGAGGGAGGGAGGAAGGAGGCAACCTTACTGTGGCAACTGAGTTCATGGTCTTGGTCTCTGCTTTTGAGTCCTCGGACTGGTGGGAATGGCACTCAGAGTAATGTGAATTTTCTCTCTTTACTTCCTTCCACAACTTTATTTTTTTAAAATATTTTATTTATTTATCTGAGAGAGAGAGAAGGAAGGTGAAATCAGGGGGAGAGTCAGATGGAGAAGTCTTTTCCACACTGAGGAAGGAGCCCCAACATGGGGCTGGATCCCAGGACCCTGAGATCATGACCTGAGCCAAAGGCAGACACTTAACCTACTGAGCCTTCCAGGCACCCACCTCCTTCCTCAACTTTAAATGTCATCTTAAGGTCTACTTTTTTTTTTTTTTTTTTTTTTTTTTAGGAAATATAAAAACAAAGCCAGTGGAATAACCTGAAAATATACCTTAGTAACCTGCAAAACACCTACTGGTTCCTTCCAAGTAGTCTCATTATTTTTAATTTCTGAAATATCATTAATATCATCTTTCATGGAAATTAAAAAGGGAGGGGTAGAGTTCTAAATTGATATGAATTAATTATTTAGTCTAAATTATAAATGAAAAAATGATAAATGAGTTTAACAGACACTCTAAGTACAGTTACATAAATTCCAAAAGTACACTCAGTGCTTTTAATGGGAGGGAAGGATTTCAGCCAAGTTATTCTTTAAGCATAATGGACAGTTTAACGCTTCACTACTTTTCCAGCTGTTAACTGTGTGTTATTTTAGAAAGAGTGTTTCCTTTATCTAAAACCATTCAAGTACACACTGTTGCTTAAGAGAGAGTGATGTTTTTTGAATGACCTATTTTTTAAAGAACCTTGACTCAATCCACCATCCAAAAAGGGAAAAGAATTGTATGTTTATATATAAATAGTCCAGTCTAGAATTTTCTTTTTTCCTAAAATGCTAACATAAATTGAACAGGTAAAAATTAAGAAGGACATTGTTTTACAAATACATTACAGCTGGATTATAACATAGATCACAGGAAATTCAGTAATTTTGTGATAAAACAATTTATTGCTTTCAGTGATGGGCTCTGAAGAAGACCACTTTCAAATGCAGGTGTTAAACAAATGATTACGTGTGTGCTATTCTTAGAAAAGAGCAAATATTTACACTTTTCTAGGGATGCCTCAGTGGCTCAGTTGGTGAATCTTAGGGTTGTGAGTTCAATCCCTACATTGGGCTCCAATGTGGAATGTGGAGCCTACTTAAATAAAAAAACAGGTATAGATAGACGATATAGATAGATGATGATACATAGATGATAGATAGATGATAGATGGTGATGATAGATGATGATAGATATAGATAGGTAGACAATAATATATAGATAGATATAGATATCTTTCAAAAAATAAAAGCCAGATTTGAGGGAGGGGATAGGGTAGGGTAGCAGTTTCAATAATTAGGTAGCTAATTCAATAATCATCAACATATTGCTGTGCTAGTATGGGTCTTACCACACTTGGGTTCATGACTTCTTAGCAAGAGATGTATAAAAGCAAAATTCAGATTTGTAAGATTATTGGCCAAAAGTATAGAGAATAGGTTGAAAAGTAACAAGAGTTGATGTAAGGTACACAGTTATGAAAATATTACTGTAATATCCTGGAAACAAATGAAGTTGGTCTAGACTGAGTATGGCATGAGTGAAGATAAAGAAAACTGAATGTATTATAAAGATATTTATGCTGAAGATAAGCAGTATTTGTTAACTGTATATGGGCATAATATGAATAGAGAAATAAAACATGACTTCCTAGATTTCTGGCCTGAACAACTGATACATGCTAATCATATACTGAGAAACAAACCATTAAATTCTAGCAATTATGAAGCAGAGAAGAGATGACAAGTCTAATCTGTACATAGTAAGTGTCAAATGTGTCTGTGAGATATTTGTGGAGGTATTGGCAAATAAGCATCTAGACATAGAGACCCAGAGCTAAGAAAAGAAATCAAGATTAGGGATGTACATTTGGGGCTTGTTGGCATATTCATATGATAGTAATATTTATATTAGAAGATGAGACCACTTAGAAATAAGGTTTAAGGGACGCCTGGGTGGCTCAGTTGGTTAAGCAACTGCTTTCGGCTCAGGTCATGATCCCGGAGACCCAGGATCGAGTCCCACATCAGGCTCCCTGCTCAGCGGGAAGCCTGCTTCTCCCTCTCTCACTCCCCCTGCTTGTGTTCCCCCTCTGGCTGTGTTTCTGTAAAATAAATAAAATATTTTTAAAAAAATAAGGTGTAAGATAATAAAAAAGCTGAAGAGAATATTCAACATTAAATAATTGTGTGACAGAAAGGCAAGTTGGCATAAGACTCAGAAAAATGAAAGACTTCCCCAGAAAGAGACAGAAACAAAAGTGTTTTGTTTTGTTTTAGTTTTGTTTTGTTTTGTTTTGTTTTTGTGAGTTTTTTTGTTTGTTCATTTTAATGCAAGAAAGCCAAGGGAAGATAGTGTTTGAAGAAGAGGAGAGAGAAATAAGAGACTCAATGAGCTGGACCTAAAAAAGTTTCCAGTGGAATGCTGACATGGAGCTAACACATCCCATTAGTGAGATGGATTTCAGAGGACATACATTTGGAGAATCCAGATAAAGAAAGAGGACTGGATGATGGCAAAGAAGTAGATACAATGAATGCAAAAAAAAAAATTAATCTACAAGGGGATAAATGAAGAGAAAGATGGGGAGAAGAAGTAATTAAAAAAGGAGAACTGAGGGACAGAATGTCAAGGTGGAAGATGCTGGTTGTTTAAGGATGGATGGAAAATCAGTAGATGCCAGAGAAAAAATGGAGCCGACATAAAGACATGTCATAATGACCCCATGAAAATGAGAGAGGATGGGAGAAAGGAGAGAGCAACCTTGGATAAACCAAAGGGTACGATGCTCCCCTTAAGACCAAAAGTCAGAAAAAATGAATGCTGAAGATGCAAACATTTTTATAGAGTCAACTTTACTTGGATGGCTTCAGTTTTCCCTGATGAGGTATATGAGGTGTATGACAGAGGAGAGAGAGAGAGGCAGTAATACTTCTCAAATCATGGTCGAGCCACACTTAGAGTCAGTTAGGATGCAAGTTATGAGAACTCTGCTAGACTTAATGAAAAACCAGCATCCACATTTTAATAGAGGACTTCAAGTGGTATTTAAACACATTGAAGTTTGACAATTTCTAATAGGGGAAAAGGAAATAAATGGGTCATTTTTATTCAGAGATTGACTAATTTTCCTTAGAGAATACTTCAAAGATCTTGCTTTGAACTTTAGGCCTCAGGGCACTCCTCTCTTTGCTTCTTTATAAGTAGGGACCTTTGTTTCCTATCCAGATTGCGACATATGCTTTACCAAAAGTAGCCAGTCCTTAACTCCTTCCCAAGCAGATAATTGACCCAGATCTTTTTCTCCACCCAGGGAGTCGTCCTTCCTTAACTCCACCATGATTGACTAAAACAGTCTGAATATCCTTTCTTTTCCTTTTTTTAGTTCCTTTATGGTTTAACATGATTTCTGAAGAGATGACTAGAATACTGTGCTTTGATGGTACACCATCGGGTAGAGACAGTTTTGCTTTGCAACAGTACCAACAACAAAAAAAATCTTACTAATTTCCTTCACTCTGGATATATTTTTTTCACTCTTCTGTAACTACTCTTACACACAAAATTCATGCATTGTTACTGACATATAAAATGTCAACATATAAAACACACCCACCAAACATTCTTATTCTGTCTTCTTCATAAGGCAATTTTCAGAGTATAACAAACAGAAAGTGCTCCCAATGGGCAAGAAATCCTGTCTTAAATTCTTATTGTTAAACTGTTCACAGTTAAATAGGCTTTTTTATTACGTATATGACAAAAAGCTCCTGTGTCCATCTGGTAAGGGTTATTAAATTCTGGTAGTTACAAATAAATTTAATACATTATTGGGTGTTACTAAGTAATCACAATCTACTAAAACTCATTGATGGCCACATAGGTTGTGTATAGGAAAAAATTGTTAGAATTCTCCATTTTAGAAGAATGATTTGCCATAAATGTTAGTGTTGCCTTGAGTTGATTGTTATTATCAATTGCAACAGTTTTTCCTTTTGCATTATAAATCACAGTGAGCTCATGTTCATAGTACCAATTTTGCTTGTTGTGGGTTTTTTGGTGAACTCTAAAACCTATAGTGTATAATACTGTATCCTGTATCAATATAATTTTTGGACCAAAATTTGAAATATGTAAACTTAAAAATATGTTTGTAGTACAGATCAAAATTGAATCAGCCTCATCTCTATCATTAAGGGTGATATGTAATTAATGTTCCTAAATTCTTATTTGATGTCACTTTATTAGGGATGAATTATCTATTAATGCAGATTATTTAGAAAACCTGCAATATGTTATAAAGACGAGTAAAAAAATCACTATTTAGCTTAAAATTAAAATTCAGCAGCTTAAGCTTATATTTTCTTACAAAAATGACAAATCATTTGCATACCTATTAAGGACTGGTTTATTCTTTCTTATTTAAAATTCTGTTCCTAATTTTTCTTAGTGATCATTTGTTTTGTTTTTCCAAAATAAAGGAGAAATAGGATTGTCATGGAATATTTTCCCCCCATTGAGAATTATAAGGACTATATTAAGTCAAAATATTTGTGAGGCAAAGTCTGTGAGGATAGTCAAGTCTTGTTTTATTTCATTTATGTTCTTTACAGGCTTTACACTCATGCTAAACAAACAAATTAGTATGTGAGGGAATTATTTATCCAACACATATCTGTTAAAACTTTAAGGAATATTTGTGCTAGTCACAGAAATAAATCACTTATACTAATGACTTTCTCTGGTGAAGGGTTTGGAAAAGGTACTCAGCTTTTGGTAGTCTCACCCTTAAATACATATTATGAAGAATTTGACCATACATTAACACATAACAAAATATAATGAGATTTCCCAAGGCAGCCATAGTGGCTCAAGTAGTGGCCAGATCCTACTGAACTCCTGTTGGTCAGGCAAAGAGAATCTGAAGCTTGTTCACTTATAAAGGAACATCTCAAAATGTATCCCTTTACCTACTCCAAGCATGATTCTAGAATCCCGAGTTATTTTTCCATTTTCTCATTTATTCTCCATACCCATACCCTACCATCTCAAGATCAGGAAAAGGTATAGAATTCTGAAGAAGAGATGAAAAGTCTCATCAAAGGATTATTGCTATCTGAGATGAATATAAATGGAAAAGATAACAGAATTTTATATGTCTTTATTTGTATTTTCATAGGACATCTAGGCTCTAGATGTAAAGACAGAAATTTCCAACCATCCACCCTGGAACCAGTGGCGCAATCATGTAAGAGACTCTGGCTCATAGGAAGTGAGCCTATTTGCCTAAACTTCCTGAATCCTAAGAGTACCTGAGCTGACAAAGGTCATTTGTCTGGCCCCAGAATAGTGAATTATTTTTGTGATGCTTTTGTGAAGGCAAATACTTGGTCACACTGTTGATAAAAAAAAAGGTAAGCATAGCATTGAATCTCTAGACAGCTCTGGGTAGTATGGACATTGCAACAATGTTAAGTTTTCAAATCCATGAACACAGATGTCTTTCCAATTATCTGTGTCTTTTATTACTTCTGTCAATATTTTACAGTTTTTAGTGTACATTTTTTTTACCTCCTTGGTTAACTTTATCGCTAAGTGTTTTGTTTTGTTTTGTTTTTTAATTTATTTTTGATGTTATATAAATAGAAATTTTTTTCTTATTCTTCTTTCAATTATCCATTGTTAGTGTATAGAAACACTAATTTTTTAATGTTGTATTGTATCCTGCAAATATACTATAATTTCTTAGTTACAACAGGTTTTTTTTGTTGTTGTTCTTTTTGTCTTTGTTTTGTTATTTAATGTCCAGATACTAACTACATGTAGGATCATGTCATCTGCAAATAAAGAGGATTTTAATCCTTCCTTTCTAATCTAGATTTCTTTTATTTTTTGTGTGTTTAATTGCTCTAAATGGTGTTTTTTTTTTTTTTTTGCTTTTGAATTTGTCATAATAATGGTAACAGATGGGTCTTAGTAATTTTTAAATAATTCATTTACATGTTAATTTTAGCTATTAACATACATGACTGCACACATATAGAGTCACATAATCATATCTGTGTAAGATAGGTAGTAATTATTTTTCTCAAAAAAGCATCTGGCAGATAGAAAATTATTATAATAATAATACTTTAAAACCATAATTTTTAATAATCTAGGTTTCAAAAAAGGCAGAACTGTGGCTTGCTTTAAATAACAAACAAAAAAAATCAATCAATAGACTGTTCTAATTATGGAGGAATAAATGGATCCAAATATACTTGACAGGTGGGAGTTACTCTTAGATATGACTGAATTAGCCACAGCTGCTTTCCATAGAATAACACCCATATGCTCAGTAAAAAGGGAGATTAGTTTTTATCATATGGTAACGTTGAGCAATAATATTTAAGGAACCATGTTAATGCAAGGTAACTCCATTTGTATCTGGTGCACTAAAAATTCAACACAGAAAATATGCACCATATGTGAAGGGAATTATGTGCCTGATCTCCCAGAGTTATTCAAGGGAGTAGCATTTCATGGAACATGGATACTCTCTATAAATCCTGATATTTTTCCTAATTACTCTATATTCTATATATAGTTGTATCTGAGAACCTGGTCATTAATTAATAATTGCTTTAAATATAGGTCAGTTTTAATAAAAAACTGGAGGTTTGCTTTTTCTTTTTGGAACTGATAAATTCAGTACAAATCCAAGGTACTCATAGTGACAAATGAATATATTTGTTTCTGGCATATGGTTCACTTTTTTCCTCATTGTCTTCCAAATATTCATAATAATTTCAACTGTTGGGGTGCCTGGGTGGCTCAATTGGTTAAGCAACTGCCTTCAGCTCAGGTCATGATCCCGGAGACCGGGATCGAGCCCCACATTGGGCTCCCTGCTCTGTGGGAGGCAGGCTTCTCCCTCTCTCACTCCCTCTGCTTGTGTTCCCTCTCTAGCTGTGTTTCTCTCTGTCAAATAAATAAATAAAATCTGTTAATAATAATAATAATAATAATAATAATAATTTCAACTGTTAGTCATGTGTAATCACTAGGTGTTTAGTGGCATTATCATTTGAGGACTTGCTTTTTTTTTATAATAAAGCCTTAACTACAAAAAATGAATATGGCAAATATAAACAGTGAAAATAATGTGTGGAAATCCTCACATAATAGAACTGCAGAATTAAAATATATCCATTTGAATATTATATGATCTGAATCACCATGAAATGTTCTTTCAAAGTGGAAATGGAATTAGAAAAGAACTTTATTTGATCTTGTGCAGATCCAAATGTTCCAAAAACCTAGAAAAAGCAGAGGATAGAAAAATTCCTCCGGTCAAGTATGTTTCCTATGTAAAATAATGTATGTTGATAATCAATTGAATAATAATGAAGGGTAAGTGTGAAATGAACATACTCTATTTTACTGGGGGAAAATAAAATGTGTCTTCCTCTCCATGTAAGAAATGTTTGGGCAGGTAATGGTCACTGTAAAGCTTTTATGGAATCTATAGCTTTGTCTAGAACTTCTGGGGGCTCCCTAGATGGAGTAGCTCCATTTGCCTCAAGTAACAATAAACTAAAGAAGCAGTTACTTCCCAAACTTTCCCTTGAACTTGTAACTCCTGGAAAGGAAAACTTTGTTCAAGCATGAATCTAGTGATAACAAACAATAGATAGTTTGGATCCATTGGGAAGTGATACCTGCTCTTTACTGACACATGAGGAGAAACTAAATATAACTTTATCTTTGGTAAATCTGATGAATTCTGAACTTTCTCACACAAATATGCTTATTATGTAAGCAATGCAAGAGATGTTATCTAAATCCTAATAATCTCCAAGTTTATGTTTTAATTTTGATACTATTTACTCATTGAGGGATTATAATAAAATCTTACTATTCTAACTAATGAAACATGAATCATGGTAAAGTATTTCAAATTCTTTTTTTAACTATGCAGATCCACTAAAATATAAAGAAACAAAATACAGAGAAATAAAGAGATGAAAATATATAGAGAAACAAATATTTGCCAACTCATTCTATGTGTTTTGTTCTATTTGGGGATTATTTTCCAGAGTTTTTTTTTCTCCTCTAAGGTTTTTAGGCAAAAATAAATTAGAGGATACCTGGGGGCTCAGATTGTTAAGTGTCTGCCTTTGTCTCAGGTCATGATCCCAGGGTCCTGGGATCGAGTCCCACATTGGACTCCCTGCTCAGCAAGGAGTCTGTCTCTCCCTCTGCCACTTCCCCTGCTCCTGCTCTCTCTCTCTCAATTAAATAAATAAAATCTTTAAAAAATAATAATAATATAGAAATATTCAAGAATAAAGTATCTACCAAGGTACTAAACAAAGAATAAAGTACCTACCAAGATTTCTGTACCTAAAAAGAATTCCCTACTAGTCTCCAATCTTATTAGATCATTAAAGCTTCTTTAGCCATAAGATAATTTTATATTTACACACATAAATACACTCATGTTCTATGTAAATTGCTAATAACTGCTTCCATCCTTTTAAATAAAATTTCAAGAAAGAAGAGATTCTAACTTTTGGCCTCTATGTTTTTGTTTTTGCTTTTGTTTTTTGTTCCCCCTACCAAAAAAAAAATCAGAGCCAATAGCCCAGGTAAGAAATCTACTAGGAATTTTTGCTCCAAGACTGTATCAACATTCTCTACCACACCCATGGAAATGCTATTTCATTCATGTTTAACATAAAGAGGCCCATTCATAGTTTGGGATTTAATGGAACTGGTGGAGGTCTTATTTATAGGCCTGTTAGAAGTTCCCTAATGCACGAAACAGATGTCCTACTGCTCTTTCATATCTGAATTCACATTCAAAATAGCTGTGCAAGGAGGTCTTCTTTCTCTTCTTCAGGGAGAAAAAGGTGGAGAATCAGAAAGTCCAAGATATTATGATATACTTTGTGTTGTCAATAATAAAATATAACATGAACATCCAGTAGGGAATTTCTTTACAAAAGCCCTTAGCTTCTTTCTCAAACTACACATTTTAAGGAGTGTAGGTGAAGCTACCAAAATGTAATATTCCAATTCCTTGCCCCCACTGAAAAAGTATTAAAATATTCTTTGGAAATTTTCCCTAACTTTTCTTTGGAAATCCAGTAGCAAAGGGGCACCTTTGTCAGTTAAGCCAATGACTCCTCGTTTCAGCTCAGGTCATAATCTCAGGGTGGTGAAATCAAGCCACAATGGACTCTGCTCTGGACATGGTGCTTGCTTAAGATTTTCTCTTTCTAAGCCAAGGTGCCCATCAACAGATGAATGGATAAAGAAGATGTGGTACATATATACAATGGAATACTATGCCTCCATCAGAAAGGATGAATATCCAACTTTTGTAGCAACATGGACTGGACTGGAAGAGATTATGCTGAGTGAAATAAGCCAAGTAGAGAAAGTCAAGTATCACATGGTTTCACTTTCTTGTGGTGCATGAAGGGTAACCTGGAGGACAGTGGGAGAAGGAAAGTAAATGGGAAGTAGGGTAATCCAGGGAGAAAAACGAAACAACAGAGACTTTGGACACAGAAACAAACTGAGGGACTTGGAGGGATGAGGGTGGAGGGATGGGAGAGCCTGGTGGTGGGTACTGGGGGCACCTATTGCGTGGAGCACTGGGTGTGGGGAATGGGGAATGAATCTTGGAACACTGGAAAAAAAATTTAAGTAACAATAAAAAAATTATGCATATAAAAAAAAGAAAACCACTAAAAAATAAATAAATAAAAATAAATAAATAAAAAGCTTCTGTACAGCAAAAGAAACAGTCAACAAAACAAAGAGGCAACCCACGGAATGGGAGAGGATATTTGCAAGTGACACTAGAGACAAAGTGCTAATATCCAAGATCTATAAAGAACTACTCAAACTCAAAATCCAAAAAGAAGATGACCACATCAAAAAATGAGCAGGAGACATGAAGACACTTCTTCATAGAAGACATACAAATGGCTAACAGACACATTAAAAAATGTTCATTGTCACTAGCTATCAGGGAAATTAAAATCAAAACCACACTGAGATACCACCTTACACCAGTCAGAATGGCCAAAATTAACAAGACAGGAAACAACAAGTGTTGGAGAAGCTGTGGAGAAAGGGGAACACTCTTACACTGTTAGTGGGAATGCAAGTTGGTGCAGCTGCTTTGAAAAACAGTGTGGAGATTCCTTAAAAATGAAAAATAGAGCTATCCTATGACCCTGCTATTGCACTACTGGATATTTACCCCAAAGATACAGATGTAGTGAAAAGAAGGACCATATGTGCCCCAATGTTCATCACAGCAATGGCCACAATCGCCAAACTGTGGAAAGAGCCAAGGTGCCCTTCAACAGATGAATGGATAAAGAAGTTGTGGTACATATATACAATGGAATATTATGCCTCCATCAGAAAGGATGAATATCCAACTTTTGTAGCAAAATGGACTGGATTGGAAGAGATTATGCTGAGTGAAATAAGCCAAGGAGAGAAAGTCAAGTATCCTCTGGTTTCACTTATATCTGCTTAATAAAGGGTAATATAGAGGACATTAGGAGAGGAAAGGAAATGGGAAGTAGGGTAATTCAGGGAGGGAAACAAAACTTAAGAGACTTTGGACTCAGAAAATAACTGAGGGTCTTGGAGGGGAGAGGGTGGGGGGATTGGTGAGCCTGGTGGTGAGTACTGGGGGCACATATTGCATGGAGCACTGGGTGTGGGGCATAAACAATGAATCTTGGAACCCTGAAAAAAATAAAATAATATATATATTAAAAAATCTCTTTGGTTTGTTTCCCTCTTCCTCCTTTTTTTTTTCTTTTTTCTTTTTTCCCCCTTCCCATATGTTTTTCTCTTTTGTTTCTTAAATTCCACATACAAGTGAGATCATATGGTATTTATATTTTTCTGCCTGCCTTATTTCACTTAGCACAATACACTCTAGCTCCATCCACATCAGTACAAATGGCAAGATTTCATTCTTTATGATGGCTGAGTAATATTCCAGTGTGTGTGTGTGTGTGTGTGTGTGTGTGTGTGTGTGTGTGTGTGACATCTTCTTCATCCATTCATTGGTTAACGGACATTTGGGCTTCTCCATGGTTTGACTATTGTTGATAATGCTGCTATTAACATCAGGGTGCATGTACCCCTATAAATCTGTGTTTTTGTAACCTTTGGGTAATAACTGTAGTGCAATTGCTGAATCATAGGGTAGCTCTATTTTTAACTTTTTGAGGAAACTTCATACTGTTTTCCAGAGTGACTGCACCAGTTTGCATTCCCACCAACACTGCAAGAGACTTCTCTTTTCTCCTATCCTCATCAACACTTATTAGTTCTTGTGTTGTTAATTTTATTTTAGCCATCTTGACAGGTGTGAGGTGGTATGTCATGCCATTGTGTCTCAAATTCTTTGCTCAAGGATATTTGGCCTTCTCTTTACCTGATTGGCCTCAGTCTGAGAATTGACTGGGGTCTGGAAAATTGATAAGGAATTGTGATTTTTCACTGCAACAGCTGACACCAGACTTCTGTTTCCCTGCTCTTGGTATTTTCTTGAAGGGGATGATATTTATATATGTCAAATAATATTCACATTGGCTCTCTATTTTTCCCAAAGAACATTATTGCCACATATCCTTCCAGGTGAGAGTTTCAAGTCACTAATTTTTAATCACTGTTATTTCCAGTAATTATTTCCACCTTGTATCTCATGACTGACATCATTTATCCTCTGATATTTCCAGAAGCCATTTATCTCTATTGACCGTATGGAGCCCAATTCTAAAGTAACTTCCCCCACCACCAACTCTAACCTACAGAGGCTGTCTACCATTGTTTGTGTCTCTGTGAGGCCAGAGGACTCCTCAATAAGAGACGCCTTGTTCTAAGAGTCCTCTGGTCCCCTCATAGAACTTAGTCATCAATCTGATGGGTTTTCTGATCTTCTGTGATAGTTCCTTAATAGCATGTCCATCTCTCTAAGACTTTTGACTCCTTCCTCAAGGCAGTCTGGCATGTCTATCTCAATTACTTTGGCCATCACTATTTTCAAGCTTCCATGAGCCCTCCAAACAGTGAATTCAAATTTAAAGTTTAGGCAAGGATATGTAAAACTAGTCCTGAGTACCCAGAGAGCGTCCTCTATACATTTCTATCAACTAGCTTTCTCTTATCCACTCATATGTCATTGCTTCTCCCTTTCCCCTAGAGGGTCCCATTACAGTATCCCCGAGATTCACTCCCAGCCATATCTTCTCCATTCCTGGTGGTACATATTAACCAAGTTCTGAAACTGTTTTGGTGTATTTTTTTTTTCTAATTAAAGCATGGATGGATGGTACCTCCTTAATTGGGACATGATGGCTCTTGATCACCATTGGTCTAGACGTTATGAGGAAGGATGCGGTCATATATTTAGAAGGGTAAATATTATCTTGCAAGACATTGGCCTCAGATATGACCTTTGCATATTTCCAGGTAATAGTGGGCTGCTACAATCTAGCAAGGGGCCATGGGCATTTCTCTCATCTCCAGAGTGTTTAAGGGAATGTCAGCATTTAGATTTCTTGAGTGGATTTCTCCAGGTGTTTCTATCACAGAGCTTTATTCACTTCCTTTTTATAGGACCATACTTTAGGATAGGAGACTTACCTGGACTGTGAATTCATCTTTACTTATAATCCTGTTATATACAAACAAATACTGAGACTAATTTCCCACACAGTCTATCTTTATGCTACAGGAAATTAAGTGCTCTTTAAATGCAGCTGGGAGGCCCTCTAACTTTTATATTGTGACTGAGTTGGTAGTTAGCTGACCAAAACCCATCATTTCTTCCTTAAGATCCTCAGTGACACTTAGTAACCAATGAGCCCCATGGTTCTTAAACTTGTAATTGTCCTTATATCTGTATAAATTACATAAGCTGGTGCTTCTACCTATATCCCAGCCCAACTCACTACAGATGACAGACTTAGTAATTGTGATATTGTGGCACACCCATCCCATTTAACATAAGGAATGAAGTTAAAAATCATAGGCAAAATTATCTGAGTCTGTACTTTCCTTTTGGTTTTATAAATTTAGAAACTGAGGCACAAAGTGGCCAAAGTAGTCTGCCAGTGAGTTAAAAGCAAAGCTTAGCCTAAAATAAATCCCCTGACTCACTCTTTCTAGCAGGACTTCTGGGAGTCCAGGTATCATATAAATTTCCCTTTTGATCAAACATCATTTCTTTAAGGTGTTTCTAAATAGTATTCTTAATGCTCTTGGGCTCCACTCAGATCCCTTCTATAAGCTGGGGCACTCATTCCACAGATGTTTTGAGTGTTAGCCAATAACAGCTCACAGCTGTTCCTTCTCCAGGGCATTAGCTCTGGGCAAATAAAAACCTGTGGGAGACTTCATTACCCTACCTCCCTCTCACAAACTCACCTGGGCCAGACCTTGGGCAATCACTGGCTCAAGGCATAAGGGGCCAGACCCTTGTTTTGAGGTGCAAGTAGTTGCTAAGTGCCAATAGTTGTTAAGTGCCATGGACTTATTAAAAAGAGAAAGTGAAAGACTTAGGCATGCTAACCAGAGATTTAAATCAATGTTCCAGGGTCACATGTCTTCCTTTACAGTATTTTAAAAGACCTGTATCTGATGCAGTAGAGGAAAATGTGGTGAAGTAGGAAAATCCTAGCTCACCACCTCCCATGAACATACCAAGACTGCAACTACATTAGAGCAACTTTCCCTGATAATGACCTGAAGGTTAGCAGACTTTCATAGCTAAAGATTTCGAGAAAAAGATACATTGAGAATGGTAGGCAAGGCAGAGATGTCCTTTCAGTAGGAATCAAACCTTCAATGTGACAACCCACAAGCAGGAGGGATATCACATGTGCAGAGGTCTTCCCTGAAAACCCTTTATCACACACTACCTGCTCTGAGGATCTGCAACAGGGCAACAAGCCTCCATAATGTCTGGTTTCCAAAATTAATACAGCCTACCCCCAGGAAAGCCTGAGTGCTATAAGAAATTAAGACTCCACACTTAAAGGGTCTACCCATAATCTCACACTCTCTGAGACTCAGTAGAGGTAACAACTTAAAAAGCACCTGAACCATATATGAAGGGGACTTATTGACTAAATTTAGGGTGTGTTCCAGAGGGGCAGAAATCTGAAGGAACTTTCCTTGGGAATGGAAGCACAGATGGGCACCATTTTTCTTGCCTTCCTTCAGCTGAGTTCATTAGTTCTGACACTACCTTACTAACATTGCTTGCCCAGCCCTAGTATTCCCCTGTGGATCTGTCCCACTCAATCTATTGACTCCTACAGGCACTCTTCTAAAGTGGCTACTACATGCTATATCTAGTAGTCCTCGGCTAGGACTGGTACCCCTGAAATTATGCCTGCCCTGGAAAGGGACATCCAACCCAGCTTACTGGCACACCCACACCAACTATAGTGGGGACCCACAATCAGCCACACCTGGGTCTAACCCCACTGACCACTACTCCAGCAACATTTTCATCTGGGCCTCTCAGCTTGTCGTTTTGGAGCTCATCCTCACCCAACAATATTCCAGCAATAGTTGCAGCTGGGCATTGTGGGCAGTCAGCCCAAAGGCAAACCCCACCCATCATCATGCCCACAACTGTTGCAGCCCAATCACAACAGGAAGGCACAAACAAACCACACAGGGGGCACCTTGAAACACCCACTCTGGTGAACAGGGGAATTGCATTTCTGAGTCCATAAGATGTCATCTACATAAGATCATAATCTCTAAGAACAAGATGGAGCTGACCTACCTAATACTTAGAAACAAACACAGAGAGAAAACATAAGGAGATGGAGGTATATTCCAAACAAAAGAATAAGGAAAAAAACTCAAAAAAAGAATGAAATTAAACAGAGATAAGCAATCTAATTGATAGAGTTCAAAGTAATAGTCATAGAGATGATCACCAAATTTGGGGAGGAGGAAATGAGCTAAATGAGCACTCTAACAAAGAAATAAAAATATAAAAAGAACCCAAAAGAGCTGAAGAACACAATGACAACAGTGAAAAATACACTGCAGGGAATCAACAGATTAGAGCTTATCTGAAGATGGATCTGCTTTCTGGAAGACAGGGTATTATCTGGAAGACAGTGGAAATTATCCACTCCCCAGCAAAAAGAAAAAAACTTAATGAAGGTAGGTTAAGGACAACATTAATGATACTAACATTTGCATTATAGGGTCCCTGAAGGAAAAGAGAAAAAGAAAGAGGCAGGAAATTTATTTGAAGAAATAATAGCTGAGAACTTTCAAAACTTGGGGAAGCAAAGAGACATTCCAGTCCAGGAAGTAAGAAAGCCTCAAACAAGATGAACCAAAGAGGTCTGTACAAAGACACATTATATTTAAAATGTCAAAAATTAGAGAATCTTAAAAGCAGCAAGAGAAAAGACACTAGTTACATACAAGGGTACATCTATAAGATTATCAGCTGATTTTTCAGAAGAAACCTGTCAGACCAAAAGGGGAAAACAAAACAAAGCAAAAAACAAAAACAAAAACAAAAACAAAAAAATAAACAAACAAAAAAAAACCCACAAAAAAAACCCACTATAGATAAGACTACTGTACCCAGAAAGATTATTTATAATTGAAGAATAGATGAGTTTCCCAAACAAAAATTAAAGGAGTTCATCACCACTAAAGTAGCATTATAAGAAATGTTAAAGGGACTTAAAAAAATTATATTATTTAATAAATTATTTGATTACAATTGGTTTTTATTCTTATGTGGTTTCTTATTTAATACTCATAAAACCTTAGTGAAATAGCTATTAGATCCCCATTTTGTAGATGAAAAAACCTACCATAAGAGGTTAAATTTTTTTCCTGTGCCCCACAGCAAATACATGACAGTGCCAAGATTCAAACATCCCCATTTCCTTTCTTTTTTCTTTTCTTTTCTTTTTTCTTTTCTTTTCTTTTCTTTCTTTCTTTTTCTTTCTTTCTTTCTTTCTTTCTTTCTTTCTTTCTTTCTTTCTTTCTTCCTTTCTGTTTCTTTCTTTCTTTATGTTTCTTCCTTTCTTTGTTTCTTTCTTTTCTTAAACATATAACGCATTATTTGTTTCAGGGGTACAGGTCTGTGATTCATCAATCTTATATAACACCCACTTTTCATTACAACACAGATCCTCCCCAATGCCCAGCACCCAGATACCCCATTCACCCACCCCATCCCCTTCTAGCAACCCTCAGTTTGTCTGCTAAGATCAAGAGTCTCTTATGGTTTGTCTCCCTCTCCAGTTTCATCTTGTTTCATTTTTTCCTTTCTTCCTCGATGGTCCTCTGCCTTTTTTCTTAAATTCTATGTATCAGTGAGATCATGGCATAATACCCTCTAGTAAGATATGACACTAAATACATAAAATGTGGTTTAAAGGAGTAAAATGTAGTGCTTTTAGAATGTGTTTGAACTTAAGCAACTCTCAGCTTAAAGTAAACTGCTATATACCTAGGGGGTTATATATAAACTTCATGGTAATCATAAACCAAAAACTTGTAAAAGAAACACACACACACACACACACACACACACACACACACTAAAGGAATCAAAACATAACACTAAGAAAAATTATCAGATCACAAGGGAAGGAAGCAAAAGAAGAAAGGCTCAGAGAAGAACTATAAAAACAGCCAGAGGACAATTAGCAAAGTGGCAATAAATATATACCCATCAAAAATTATTTTAAATGTAAAAATACTAAATATTCCAATCAAAATACATAAAGTGACTCAATGTATAAAAAATAAGATACATTTATATAATGCCTACATGACAGTCACTTCAGACATAAAGATACAAAGATACTGAAAGTAAAAGGATGGAAAAAGATATTCTATATAAATGGAAGCAAACATAAAGCTAGAGTAATAATACATATATCAGGTAAAATAGACTTTTAAGAAAAGACTGTGATTAGAGACAAAGAAGGGCATACATAGTGATAAAGGGGTCAATCCAACAAAAGGATATAAAAATTGAAAATATCTATGTATCCAATATAGTACCCTATGTACCCTATATATATGAAGCATATATTAAGATATAAAGTGAGAAATTGACAGTAATACTACAATAATAGGGGAGTTTACACCATATTTACATCAATGAATAGATCATTCAGACAGAAACTGAGGGTCTCTGTAGGGGAGGTAGGTGGGAGGATGGGGCAATTGGGTGATGGTTATTAAAGAGGGAATTTGATATAATGAGCACTGGGTGTTAATTGCAACTGATGAATCACTAAATGTTACCCTTAAAATGAAATATACATTATATTTTAACTAAATTAAATTTAATAAAAAATCTTTAAAAAGAGGTTCAATAAAGAAATAATGGCTTTGAACAACACATTAGACTGCATGGCCTTTTTTTCCTGTCTAAAGAAGGTTTTATTTATTTATTTGACAGAGATAAACACAGCTAGAGAGGGAACATAAACAGGGGGAATGAGAGAGGGAGAAGCAGGGTTTCTGCTGTGTGGGGAGCCTAATGTGGGGCTCAATCCAGGACTCCGGGATCAAGACCTGAGCTGAAGGCAGACGCTTACCAACTGAGCCACTCAGGTGCCCCCTAGACTACATGGTCTTAACAGATATGCATGGAACATTACAACCCAAAATAACAGAATATATATTCTTTTCAAGTGTACACTGAACATTCTCCAGGTTATATCACATCTTAATAAACTTAAGAAGACTGAAATCATATCAAGCAGTTATTTTGACCGCAGCAGTATAAAACTAGAAATCAATTACAAGAAAAAAGTGGAAAAATACAAACACATGGAAGCTAAATAACATGCTATTAAACAACCAATGAGTCTACCAAGAAACCAAAAAGGAAATAAAAAAAACCTTGAGACAAATGGAAATGGAAACACAGAAAAACAATGATCCAAAATTTGGGGTATTCAGCAAAAGCAGTCCAAAAAGGTTTATTCCAAGGTATCTTATAGTTTTTGTTGCTATAATAAGTGGAATCATTTCCCTAATTTCACTTTCTAAAGTTCCATTGTCAGTATGTAAGAAAGCAACTAATTTCTGTGCATTGATTTTGTAACCTGCCACATTACTGGATTACTGTATGAGTTTTAGTAATTTGGGGGTAGAGTTTTGGGGGTCTTCCACATAAATTATCATGTCATTTGTGGAGAGAGTTTGATTTCTTTGCCAACTTGAAATATTTTATTTCTTTTTTTTTTACTTTAAATTTATTTTTTTTCAGTGTTCCAAGATTCATTGTCCATGCTGCACACAGAGTGCTCCATGCAGTAGGTGCCCTCAGCACCCACCACCAGGCTCTCCCATCCCCCACCCCCCTCCCTCCAAGTCCCTCAGTTTGTTTCATGAGTCCAAAGTCTCTCATGTTTCATTTCTCTCCCTGAATTACCCTACTTCACATTTACTTTCCTTCTCCGACTGTCTTCTATATTACCCCTATGCACCACAAGTAAGTGAAACCATGGGATACTTGACTTTCTCTACTTGGCTTATCTCACTCAGCATAATCTCTTCCAATCAAGTCCACATTGCCACAAAAGTTGGATATTCATCCTTTCTGATGGAGGCATAGTATTCCATTGTATATATGTACCACATCTTCTTTATCCATTCATCTGTTTTATTTCCTTTTTGGTTTCGTGGAAATAACAGACTCTTTCCACAGTCTGGTGATTGTGGCCATTGTTGCAATGAACATTGGGGTACATATGACCCTTCTTTTCACTACATCTGTATCTTTGGGGTAAATGCCCAGTAGTGCAATTGCAGGGTCATAGGGTAATTCTATTTTTATTTTTTTAAGGAATCTCCACACTGTTTTCCAAAGTGGCTGCACCAACTTGTATTCCCACAACAGTGTAAGAGAGTAACCCTTTCTCTGCAGCCTCTCCAACACTTGTTGTTTGCTGACTTATTCATTTTGGCCATTCTGACTGGTGTAAGGTGGTATCTCAGTGTGGTTTTGATTTGAATTTCCCTGATAGCTAGTGACGCTGAACATTTTTTCATGTGTCTGTTAGCCGTTCGCATATCTTCTATGGAGAAGTGCCTCTTCATGTATCTTGCCCATTTTTTGATGTGGTCATCTTCTTTTTGGATGTTGAGTTTGAGTAGTTCTTTATAGATCTTGGATATCAGCCCTTTGTCTGTCATATCATTTGCAAATATCCTCTCCCATTCTGTGGGTTGCCTCTTTCTTTTATTGACTGTTACCTTTGCTGTACAGAAGCTTTTTATTTTGAGGAAGTCCCAGAAGTTCATATTCACTTTTGTCTCCTTTGCCTTTGGAGACGTGTCCTTAAAGAAGTTGCTGTGACCGATGTCAAAGAGGTTATGGTCTATGTTCTCTTCCAGGATTTTGATGGATTCCTGCCTCACATTGAGGTCTTTAATCCATTTTGAGTTTGTCTTTGTGTGTGGTGTAAGAGAATGGTCTAGTTTCATTCTTCTATACATAGTTGTCCAATTTTCCCAGCACCATTTATTGAAGAGACTGTCTTTTCCACTGGATACCTTTTCCTGCATTGTCGAAGATGATTGGCCTGTAGATTTGTGGGTCCATGTCTGGTCTCTATACTTGGTTCCATTGGTCTATTTGTCTGATTTTGTGCCAGTACCATGCTGTCTTGGTAATCACAGCTTTGTAATAAAGCCTGAAATCAGGTAACGAGATGCCCCCAGCTTTGCTTTTCTTCAGCAATTCCTTGGCGATTTGGGGTCTTTTTGGTTCCATATAAATTTTAGGATTTTTTGTTCCAACGTTTTGAAGAATGTTGGTGGAATTTTGATTGGAATGGCATTGAAAGTATAGATTGATCTGGGTAGTATAGACATTTTGACAATGTTTATTCTTCCAATCCATGAGCATGGAATGCTCTTCCATCTTTTTGTGTCTTCCTCAATTTCTTTCATGAGTGTTCTGTAGTTCCTTGAATACAGATCCTTGACTTCTTTGGTTAGGTTTATTCCTAAGTATCTTATGGTTTTTGGTGCTATAGTAAACGGAATTGATTCTCTGATTTCCCTTTCTATTTTTTCATTGTTAGTGTTTAAGAATGCAACTGATTTCTGTGCATTGATTTTGTATCCTGCCACATTACCGAATTGTTGTATGAGTTCTAGTAGTTTGGGGGTAGAGTCTTTTGGGTTTTCCATATAGAGTATCATGTCATCTGTAAAGAGAGAGAGTTTGAATTTTCTTTGCCAAGTTGGATACCATTTATTTCTTTCTGTTGTATGATTGCTGTTGCTAGGACTTTTAACACTATACTGAACAATAGTGGTGAGAGTGGGCATCCTTGTCTTGTTCCTGATCTCAGAGGAAAGGCTGTCTGTTTTTCCCCGTTAAGAATGATATTCGCTGTGGGTTTTCCATAAATAGATTTCATGAGGTTGAGAAATGTTCCCTCTATCCCTATACGTTGAAGAGTTTTGATTAGGAATGGATGTTGTATTTTGTCAAATGCCTTTTCTGCATCAATTGAGATTACCATGTGGTTCTTCTCTCTTCTCTTATTGATTTGTTCTATCACGTTGATTGATTTGTAAGTGTTGAACCACCCTTGCATCCCTGGGATAAATCCCACCTGGTCATGGTGGATAATCTTTTTAATGCACTGTTGGATCCTGTTAGCGAGGATCTTGTTGAGAATCTTGGCATCCATATTCATCAGAGATATTGGTCTGAAGTTCTCCTTTTGAATGGGGTCTTTGTCTGGTTTGGGGATTAGAGTAATGCTGGCTTCATAGAAAGAGTCTGAAGTTTTCTTTCTGTTTCTATTTTTTGAAATAGCTTCAGGAGAATAGGTGTATTTCTTCTTTGAATGTTTGGTAGAATTCCCCAGGGAATCCGTCTGGGCCTGGACTCTTGTTTTGGGGGAGGTTTTTGATCACTGCTTCAATCTCATTACTAGATATAGGTCTATTCAGATTGTCAATGTCTTTCTGTTTCAGTCTTGGAAGTTTATAGGTTTCTAGGAATGTATCCATATCTTTAGGTTGTTAAACTTATTGGCATATAATTGTTGATAGTAATTCCTGATGATTGTTTCTATTTTCTTGGTGTTAGTCATGATCCCTCCCCTTTCATTCATAATTTTATTAATTTAGGTCTTCTCCCTTTTCTTTTGGATTGTTTGGCCAATGGTTTATCTATCTTATTTATTCTTTCAAAGAACCAGCTTCTAGTTTCATTGATGTGTTCTACTATATCTCTAGTTTCTGATTCATTCATCTCTGCTCTAATCCTAATTATTTCCCATCTTGTGTGAGGGGTTGGTTTAATTTTTTGTTGATTTTCGAGTTCTTTAAGGTGTAATGAGAGTTGGTGTATTGAGGATTTTTTGATTTTTTTGAGTGAGGCTTGGATGGTTATGAATTTCCCCCTTAGGACTGCTTTGCTGTATCCCATAGGTTTTGGATTGATGTATTTTCATTCTCATTGATTTCCATGAAGTGTTTCAGTTCTTCTTTGATTTTCTGGTTGATCCACAGATTCTTGAGCAGGATCATCTTTAGCTTCCAAGTGTTTGATTTTTCTTCTGAACTTTTTACAGTGGTAGAGTTCCAGTTTCATGGCATTGTGGTCAGAGAATATACAGGGAATAATTTCAGTCTTCTGGTATTGGTTGAGCCCTGATTTGTGACCTAGTATGTGATCTATTCTGGAGAATGTTCCATGTGCACTTGAGAAGAATGAATATTCTGCTCTTTTAGAGTGGAATGTTCTGAATATATCTATGAGATCAATCTGGTACAATGTGTCATTCAAGGCTCTTGTTTCTTTTTTTATTTTCTGTTTAGATGATTTGTCTATTGCTGAGAGTGGAGTGCTAAGGTCACCTACAATTAACGTATTATTATCAATATGTCTCTTTTTTGCTTAATAGTTGGCTTATGTAGTTGGCTGCTCCCACATTGGAGGCATAGATATTTACAACTGTTGGACTTTCTTGTTGGATAGACCAAAACTGACAAGGCAAGAAACAATAAATGCTGGAAAGGATGTGGAGAAAGTAAAATCCTCTTACACTGTTGGCAGGAATGCAAGTTGGTGCAGGCACTTGGAAAACAATGTGGAGCTTCCTCAAATAATTAAATATAGACCTACTCTATAACTCTGCAATTGCACTACTGGGTATTTACCCCAAATATACAGATGTAGTGAAAATAAGTGCCATATGCTCCCAATGTTCATAGTAGCAATGTCCAGAGTACCCAAACTGTGGAAAGAGAAGAGATGCCCTTCATCTGATGAATGGATAAAGAAGATGTGGTCCATATATACAATGGAATATTACTCAGCCATCAGAAATGATGAATACCCAGCTTTTGCATCAACATGAATGGGACTGGAGGAGATTGTGCTGAGTGAATTATGTCAAGCAGAGAAAGTCAATTATCATATGGTTTCACTTTTTTGTGAAATAAAAGGAATAGCATGGAGGACATTAGGGAAGGAAGGCAAAATGAAGGGGGGGAAGTTGGAAGGGGAGACAAACCATGAGAGACTAAGAACTCTGAGAAACAAACTGAGGGCTTTAGGGGGGAAAGGATGGGGAGATGTGTTGGCCTGGTGATGAATATTAAGGAGGACATAAATTGCTTGGAGCACTGGATTTTATACATAAACAATGAATCTTGGAACACTGTATCAAAAACTAATATCGTATTGTATGATGACTAACAAAAGAGAAAAAAAATTGAAAGAAAAAAAAAGCAGGCCTAAGAAGAAAGGTTACAGTAATACAGTTACAGAAGTAATACAGTTACAGAAGAATCCTACCAAGAGTTAGTAGCCATCCTTTTCAATCATATTAATTAATTGAAGAGCAAAGAATGCTTCCGAATTCATTCTACAACATCTCCGATCCTGATATCAAAACCAGATAAAGACACTACCCCCCCCAAAACAGGCCAATATCCCTGATGAACAGAGATATAAAAATCTTCAACAAAATATTAGCAAACTGAATTCAACCATACATAAAATGGATCCTTTACCATGACTGAGTGTGATTTATTCCAGGGATTCAATAATAGTTCAGTATTTACAACTCAATCAATGTGATTATACCACATTAACAAAAAGAATCATCATACAATCATCTTAATAGATGCAGATAAAACATTTGAGACAATCAACATCCATTCATAGTAGAAACTCTCAGCATAGTGAGTATAGATGGAACATAACATAATAAAGGCCATATGTGACAAACTCACAGCTATCATCATACTTATTGGTGAAAAGCTAAAAGCTTTTCTAAGATCAGAAAAAGAAAAGGATGCCCACTCTCACCATTTTTATTCAACATATTACTGGAAGTTCTAGACATATCAATCAGATAAGAGAAGTAAAAGACATCCAAAATTTGTATGAAAATAGTAAAAATGTCACTATTTGCAGATTATATGATACTATATATAGAAAACCATAAAGATTTCACCAGAAAACTATTAGAACTAATAAATGAATTCAGTAAAGTTGCAGGATGCAAAATATACAGAAATACGTTGATTTGTAGACTAATAACAAACTACCACAAGGAGGAACTAAGAAAACAATCCCATTTACAACTGCATCAAAAGAAGAAAATACCTAAGGATAAATTTAACTAAAGAGGCGAAAGACTAGTATTTTGAAAACTATAAGACATTAGTCAAAGAAATCAAAGATGACATAAATAAATGAAATGAAATATAATGCTCATGAATTGGAAGAATTAATATTGCTAAAATGACCATGTTACTCAAAGCATATAAATTGGCACTAGAATGTAGTACTTTCCATTTTTTTCTTTTTTAAATTCAAATTTAATTAGCCAACATATAGTACATATGCTGTCTTTGATATAAAGTTCAATGATTTATCAGCTACGTACAACACCCAGGGCTTATCACATCATGTGCCCTCCTTAATGCTCATTACCCAGTTACCCCATCCCCTCTCCCACCTCCATTTCTGCAACTCTCAGTTTGTTTCCTGAAGTCAAGAGTCTCTCATGGTTTGGCTCTCTATCTGATTTCTTCCCATTCAGTTTTTTTCCACTTCCCTGTGATCCCCTGTGGTATTCCTTATATTCCACTATGAGTAAAACCATGCAATTATCTTTCTCTGGTTGACTTATTACATTTAGCATAATACCTTCAGTTCCATCCATGTCAATGTAAATGGTAAGTATTCATACTTTCTGATGGCTGAGTAGTATTCCATTGTATATATGAACCACATCTATCTTATCCACCATCTATTGAACGATATCTCAGCTCCTTCCACAGTTTTGGCTCTTGTGGACATTGCTGCTATAAACTTTTCACTACATCTGTATCTTTGGGATAAATGACTAGTAATACAATTTCTGGGTCATAGGGTAGCTCTGTTTTTAAATTCTTGAGGAACTTCCATACTGTTTTCCAGAGTGGCTGTACCATCTTGTCTTCCCACCAACAGTGTGAGAGGGTTCCCCTTTCTCCACATCCTTGCCAACATTTGTTGTTCTCTGTCTTGTTAACTTTAGCCATTCTGGTTAGTATGATGAAGGCTCTCATTGTGGTTTTGATTTGTATTTCCCTGATGGCTAGTGATGTAAAATATTTTTTCATGTTTCTGTTGGCTATTTGTAGGTCTTCTTTGGTGAAGTGTCTGTTTATATCTTCTGCCTATTTCTTGACTGGATTATTTGCTCTTTCAATGTTGGGTTTGATAAGTTCTTTATAGATCTTGGATACTAGCCCCTTATCTGTTATGTCATTTGCAAATATCTTCTCCCATTCTGTAGGTTGCTTTCTAGTTTTATTGACTGTTTCCTTTGCCATGCAGAAGCTTTTTATCTTGATGAAGTCTCAAAAGTTCATTTTTGCTTTTGTTTCTCTTGCCTTTAGAGTCATGTCTTACAAGAAGCTGCTGTGGCCAAGGTTGAAGAGGTTGCTGCCTGTGTTCTCCTCTAGGATTTTGATGGAGTACTGTCTTACATTCAGGTATTTCATCCACTTTGAGTTTTTCTTTGTGTATGGTGTAAGAAAATGGTCCAGTTTCATTCTTCTGAATGTGGCTGTCCAATATTCCCAGCACCATTTGTTGAAGAGACTTTTTCCATTGGATAGTCTTTTCTGTTTTGTCAAATATTAGCTGACCACAGAGATGAAGGTCAATTTCTGGGCTCTTGATTCTTTTCCATTGGTCTATGTGTCTGTTTTTGTGCCAGTACCCTACTGTCTTGATGATCATAGCTTTGTACTATAGCTTGAAGTCAGGCATTGTGATGGCCCCAGCTTTGGTTTTCACATAATTCAAACTTCTGTGTTAGAAATACTCAGGTTTGTTAACACACAAAATTGTAATGAGTTTATGATATGGCCTTATTATCAACTGGAAAATTGTATCACACCTGGAAAACCAGTTTCATGTCATGGAAATTGGTCATTGGGCTGGTCTCTCTGTCTCTGTCTCTGTCTCTCTCTCTCTCTCTCTCTCTCTCTCTCTCTGTCACACACACACACACACACACACACCCTCTCTCTCTCTTTCTCTCTCTCTCAGTCATTCAACACCCATGCCTTCCTTAAAGACATATGATCTAGAATGCTGCTTCTTCCTACTTCAACACAATTTTATACCTTCTGCAACCCAAAATAAATAAAAAAAAATCAATGCAGGTTTATATATACATAGGCATCCAAGTTTTGACTTTTCATTTCCTTCCACCTTTCTTCAGTTTTATTAAATATCTATTATATTTTTGCTGCCACAATAAACTTTATGGATACAACAGACAAAACAGACACACACTCTGACATGTTAGAATATAAAGCAAATATAGTGTACTTTTAGTTTGCATGACTACCCCCTCACTAATGTAAATTTCTAAGTGCAAGGACTCATACTTTACCTTTATTTCTCCATAAGCTTCTTGGTGCCCCAGTAGTATGTCAAGTTGCTTTCAACTGCAAGTATCAGAAATACTGATCTAAAAGTGACAAATATTTGGACTGTACTTTTCTCAAGTAACAAGAAATACAGAAGTAGCTTGTTGTGATGCTGGTTTGGAAATTCAAGAATGTTACTGAGAACTACAGAGCTGTCTGTCTTTTCCATCATCCTCAAATGTCTATCAGAGCTATTAGTCAGAGCTATGAGGTGACTGCAGTTATCTTCACACCACAGAGTCCAAAAGCAGAAAAGGAACTTCAGATTTCCTCTACTAGCCTCTTTACTATTATCAGGTAAGAAATCATTTCCAAAACTTTTCCTTACATCTCCTTGACCATAACAGGGTCACTTAGCTACCAATAGCTAGTTACCAAGGAGACTGGATAACTGCATATTTGATAATTCAGACTCAATTGAGGGAAGAAACAATAAGGAAAGTGAGTGCCCACTAGGCAGGCAACCAACAGTATTTGCCACAACAGTGTTAAATAAAGGTCTTGGGAATAGATGGTCAAAATCAGACTAGAACAGAGGATGGGACAGTGACATGGATGATGACTATGCTTAAGGTGATAGGAGTTAAGTCAAAGAACATGACCATATCCTGCTTCCAAGATCCTCAATGAATCTGTGTACATTTTTATTATTTTTTATTATGTTATGTTTGTCACCATACAGTACATCATTAGTTTTTGATGTAGTAAATCTTTGTACATTTGAAAATTTGGGTGAAGTTTCATAAGATGATAGCAAGAATGAGAGGCATAACAAGTACCTGAGGAAGTCTATAGGAATGGCTGAAGATCCTGCCTATGCACAGGGTAGAACCAGGACATTGACACTGAGTTACATAACAAATTTGAAGGTCTTCAGGGAGAATAGGTGGATGCTAATCAAGTGGGTAACCAAGAAATTGGTATGTCCAGATTTTAATTAGAAGGAGAAACTATAGAGGTGTAATCTATTTTGCTGTGAAGCTTACTGGAAAGTTTATAGGAAAAATGGAAGGTACAGTTGGCATGGGGAGTGATTGAAAGAATAATGTCAAAAAGAAGATGTGACTTGGAGGGTCAGGGAGAGAAGTAAGCAGGAAGTAAACTGGGATAAACACAGGGGCAAAAAATCAATTTCCTGTAAGATCCTGGCAGAAATTCAAGAGAATGAAAAATCAAGATAAAGAGGAAGCTCATAGCTAACTGTAACCAGCTCTTTAACTTGTGACTCTGTAGTGTAAGTAGACCAACTTCAAGGTATTTTTTTTTAAAGAGAGGAGATATTGAACAGACTCTAAGGATAAGAAGTTAGCTGGGCCTCAGAAAGTGACAAGAATCTAAGTCTGGTAAACTGCCAGACTGTCCCATCTCTATTTCTATGTATTCAATATTTTTTTTCTGCTCTCCTAGGCTAGTGATGGAATACAGCCACCCCACACTTCTTAAGTTTACAAGTTAAATTTCCATCCACTTATTAATATGCTGACTTAATTCCATGTCCTTGGAGAGCATCTGATTGATCCTTTTTGTATTAGATGGAGTATACCCTGCCTCAACTAATACTGGGGAGACACAATTATGTAACATAAGTATAGCTCCCACAGCTCACCCCTAAACAGGGAAGAGACAGTTTCATTAGAAAAGGGGATTTTTATATGCTGTACAGATATCCCGGTTATCTATTATAGTGCTGAAGAAAAGGTATTTGGTATGGTATAAACCGGTATGGTTCTGGTCTCCAGTTACAGCTCTAGTCTATCCTATCCTCACATTGGATTTCATGTTTAGTTCAGTTTCTACAAGTGGGTAACCTAAAAGGAGAAATAGGACATGGAGAGGCAAGTCTGACTCCCAAGAGTTTGCTTCTACGTTGTGTAGAAGAGATGTTTTGGTAAAAAAGGCAGGGGAGGAATTGGAAGGAAAGGAAGAACTACACAGATATCAAAAGCAGAGGTGATACTGTTTCCTTCACTAACAAATATCTATAACTAGATAGTCCTGCTACAACAGGAAAAGAATATGTCCATCTTACCCCAAGGATCACAAAATAGGACAAGGCAGAAAATGGTGTTTTGGAAGTATCCAAGAGCTGACTCCATAATTTTGAATGTATCTTTTTGTAAATGCCACAGGAAAAAAATCTTCTATTTATTTTTTAATGTTTATTTTTTTAATTTTTAAAAATTAAATGCAATAAGTAGGACATGTGATGTGACAAGCACTGAGGGTTATACACAACTGATAAATTATTAAACACTACATCTGAAACTAATGTGTTATATTTTGGCTAAATGAATTTAAATAAATAAATAAATGAATGACTAAATAAATAAATAAATAAATGAATAAATAAATTCGATTAGCTAACATATTGTACATCATTAGTTTCAGATGTAGAGTTCAGTAATTCATTAGTTGCATATAAACTAACTTTAAATAATACAAAAAAAAAACAAGGTAAACCCTTTGGGAGAGGTCCTCTAGATCTGGTAAGATAGCATTAAACAGTGGAAAGAACCCTGAATTTGAAATGAATATGCCAGACATGGAATTGTAGCTGCACAACTTGTGTTACTGTGAGCAAGCACTTATTTTTAAAAGGCAGATTAATAAGAGTCAAGATGGGGGAAGGCCAGGTGACCACATTTTGGGGAGTTCCCTGAAGAGATCTGAATTCCAGCAAAAAAAAAAAAAAAACACAAGACCACTGTGAACACCCATGAAATCAGCCTGAAATGTGATATTTCGCACTCCTGGATCACCACGGGAGACAAGGACCATCGGCAAAAAGGTAGAAACAAATAAGAGGGTCTGGAGGCTTGCTCCCAGAGACAGGGGTGTAGCGGAGGAAGCCCGCAAAGCTGAACCATTAAAAGCAAATACCCCAAAACAAAAGTGCTCTGTGAGTGAGGAATAACAGCAGATTATGGCCTGAATCGGGGCTAGACAGAAACGGGAACACAGCGGAGCCCAGGGCAAGGAAAGGACACTTTTAAAAAATTTTTTTTTCTTTTCCCGCTGCCAGCGCCCCTGCGCGCCGCCGCCGCCGCAGCTGCCCCAAAAGCAGCGGACGTGGATTCTATTTTCACACCGCTGCCTTTCTCTCCCGTTTCTCTCGACCCCGTGGGCTAGGCACAGACCCCCCCAGGGAACGCGTTTTTACAAACTTGCGTGGGACCAGAGAGGCCGCGGGTCCTGGGCGCAAAGTTGCAGGATCCAAAAGGAGTTGTGGCTTTGAGGTGTGGGAGTGAAACGACAAGCGGGGGCAGGGGCAGAAATCAATACATCTGCACCAGCTGGGCTGTGACAAACTGCCAACTGGGAGGCTGAAAAGAGGCCCTCTCTGTGTAGAGGCTCCCTCTGGGAGGGAGGTCTGGGGGGACACATCTTGCTCCGACCTGACTTCCTCAACAGCTGAAAAAAGGACGTAAAAGAACAACACTCCAATACCAGAGAATTGTAACCTGATAACCTGGTTACCATGGAGACCAGCCTCTAGCAAGGGGGCTGAGAGATTCAGCCCAGGTAGAAGGACTGAAACGGAACAGCAGGCCCCGCCCCCAGAAAGCAAGTCCGAAGCTCAGGAGGACAACATTCCAATGCAAAACCCCAAATCGGGGGAAAGGCAATTTATTAAACTCCTGGCAGAGTACCAAAAGCCCTACAACTCATTGATACAGTTTTCCACCTCATTTACTTTTTTAAACTTTTTTCTATTTTTACTTTTAAAGCTTCCACTTTATCTTAAAAATACATTCTCATGGTTTCTCTTCTTTCAATTTTTAGCCCCCTTCTTATCACAACGTGATACCCAATACAACACCCCATAACATTTTTTTTTCTTTTTTACTCTGAAATTTTTTCAAACACACTCCTGTATTTTCTGCTCTTGTTGTTGCCTCTTGTTTCCCTGTTCGCTCTCTCTGTATTTCCCTTTCTTCTCTCCTCTTTCCTTTATTCTCTCTTTTACGTGTACATGTAGATACAAGCCTCAAGTCAATCCCACATCCCTATTCAATACTACCCCTATATACAACCAGTTCTAATCCCCCTATATCTTTTGAAAGTGGGCTCCTCCAACAATAACAACAAGACAAACTCGGGGGCATCTGAAACGCATTCCTTGCCCACAAGGAGTGTCTGCCCTCACCTTCCCACACTAGTTTGTCAGTGTGTCTGTGTAATTGTCTTTGCTTTTATATTATATAAATACTGGTCTTGGGGGTCATATAGGTTGGGCTTCACTTTTTGATCTCTTCATTTACCCTTAATAACCCTTTTCTTTACCCTGTAACAGTTTTGTACCATATAAATCCTATCACCGGGCCCTGCTCTGGCAGGGGTGTCTTTTCTTGCTTCCTCTCTTCCGTTTTCTTTTTTCTTTCTCGTCCCTTTTTGGTGGTGAACTCTGGTTGCTCCAAAACCTTGCAATGACCAACTCATCTAGATAGTGGCTGATATATCTAGCCATACACCCCCTCAACCACTCCTCACCACAATGACTCGGAGAAGGAACACCCAACAGAAGAAGAACCCTGAGACTGCAACCTCAGTCACAGAATTACTGGAAATGAACATAAACAATATGACCGATATGGAATTCAGGGCAGCAATAGTCCAAGCAATAGTCAATTTAGAAAAGAACATTAGTCTCAAAGTGGAAGCCATAGTAACAGAAGTGAAGCTGAGGTTAGAAAGGCTTTAGATGAGATGCAATCTAATTTAAATATGCTAACAGCCAAAGTAAGTGAAGCTGAAAATCGTATCAGTGATTTAGAAGACAGATGGAATAAGAAGGAGGAGCAAGAGAGGTCTTGGAGCAAACAACTAAAATCCCAAGAAAACAGAATAAGGGAAATGAATGATGCCCTGAAACTCTCCAATATCAGAATTATTGGAATCCCTGAAGAAATTGAGAGAGAAAGAATCCTAGAAAATATTGTTGAACAAATCATGGATGAAAATTTCCCAAATCTGAGGAATGAAACAAATATTCATGCCCTAGAAGTAGAGAGGACACCCCGCCAAGATCAATGAGGCCAGAAAAATTTCCAGGCACATAATAGTAAAATTCTTGAACCATAAAACCAAAGAACATGTCTTAAGGGAAGCTAGGAGAAAGCGATCCCTTACCTATAGAGGGAGGACCATCAGAATAACGTCAGACCTTTCCACAGAAACCTGGCAAGCCAGAAAGGGCTGGCAAGACATATTCAGGAAGTTACATGACAAAAATATGCAACCAAGGATAATGTATCGAGCAAGGTTGTCTTTCAAAATGGAAGGAGAAATAAAGATCTTCCAAGACTGCCAAGGTCTAAAAGATTATGCAACCATCAAGCCAGCACTACAGGAAAAACAAAGAGGGGTTCTTTAGAGGAGAAAGGAACCCAAGAGTGACACAAAACAGAAATATACAGAGGTAACTTATAGAAACATGAACTCCATAGGCAACATGATGTCAATACAAACATATCTATCAATAATCACCCTCATGTGAATGGCCTAAATGCTCCAATAAAAAGACACAGGGTTGCAGACTGGATAAAACGACAGGACCCATCCATATGCTGTCTACAAGAGACTCATCTTGAATCAAAAGACACTTCCAGATTGAAAGTGAGGGGATGGAAGACCATCTTTCATGCCAATGGACCCCAAAAGAAAGCTGGGGTAGCAATTCTCATATCAGACAAATTGGATTTTAGTCTAAAGACTGTAGTCAAAGACACAGAAGGACACTACATCATTCTTAAAGGGTCTATACATCAAGAAGATCTAACAATTGTAAATATTTATGCCCCTAACATGGGAGCAGCCAACTACATAAGCTTACTGTTAAACAAAATAAAGAATCAGATTGATGCGAATACACTAATCGTAGGAGATCTTAACACACCACTCTCAGCAATGGACAGATCATCTAAACAGAAAATCAGCAAAGAATCAAGAGCCTTGAATGACACATTGGACCAGCTGGATCTCATAGATATATTCAGAACATTTCACCCCAAAACAGCAGAATACTCATTCTTCTCGAGTGCACATGGAACTTTCTCCAGAGTAGACCACATACTAGGTCACAAATCAGGGCTCAACCAATACCACAAGATTGAAATTATTCCCTGTATATTCTCTGACCACAATGCCGTGAAACTGGAACTCAATCACCATAAAAAGTTCAGGAGAAAATCAAACACTTGGAAGCTAAAGACGAGCCTACTCAAGAATATGTGGATCAACCAATAAATCAAAGAAGAACTGAAACAGTTCATGGAAACCAATGAGAATGAAGATACATCGATCCAAAACCTATGGGATACAGCAAAGGCCGTCCTAAGGGGGAAATTCATAGCCATCCAAGCCTCACTCAAAAAAATTGAAAAATCCCAAATACACCAACTCTTATTACACCTTAAATATCTGGAAAATCAACAAAAAGTTAAACCAACCCCCCACACAAGGTGGGAAGTAATAAGGATTAGAGCAGAGATGAATGAATCAGAAATAGAGATAAAGTAGAACGCATCAACAAAACTAGAAGCTGGTTCTTTGAAAGAATCAATAAGATCGATAAACCATTGGCCAAACTAACCCAAAAGAAAAGGGAGAAGACCCAAATTAACAAAATCATGAATGAAAGGGGAGAGATCACGACTAACACTGAGGAAATAGAAACAATCATCAAAAATTACTATCAACAATTATATGCCAATATGTTTAACAACCTAGAAGAGATGGATACATTCCTAGAAACCTATAAGCTTCCAAGACTGAAACAGGAAGACATTGACGATCTGAACAGACCTATATCTAGTAACGAGATTGAAGCAGTGATCAAAAACCTCCCCAAAAACAAGAGTCCAGGACAAGACGGATTCCCTGGGGAATTCTACAAAACATCCAAAGAAGAAATAACTCCTATTCTCCTGAAGCTCTTTCAAAAAATAGAAACAGAAGGAAAACTTCTAGACTCTTTCTATGAAGCCAGCATCACTCTAATCCCCAAACCAGACAAAGACCCCATCAAAAAGGAGAACTTCAGACCAACATTGCTGATGAATACGGATGCCAAGATCTCAACAAGTTACTTGCTAACAGGATCCAACAGTACATTAAAAAGATTATCCACCATGACCAGGTGGGTTTTATCCCAGGGATGCAGGGGTGGTTCAACACTCGCAAAACAATCAACATGATAGAACAAATCAATAAGAAAAGAAAGAAATACTACATGGTACTCTCAATTGATGCAGAAAAGGCATTTGACAAAATACAACATCCATTCCTGATCAAAACTCTTCAAAGTATAGGGATAGAGGGAACATTTCTCAACCTCATAAAATCTATCTACGAAAAACCCACAGCGAATATCATCCTCAATGGGGAAAAACTGACAGCCTTTCCTCTGAGATCAGGAACAAGGCAAGG